>CAJVPV010004058.1:0-10461 GCA_910591835.1 Acaulospora morrowiae | reverse complement strand
TAATATTAATTATGTAACGAATTTACTTTATTAATAAAGATCGTGAGAAATGCCTCACTTAACAGTAAAAAAAAAAACTTTATTATTAATCAATAATTAAGACTATAAAGTCCTTAATAATAATTAATAATATTAATAAGTCTTTGATACTTAAGTATAAAAAAAAATTGAAATAAAATAAAATCAAATATTAAATTTTTGAAAAACAATTTAATTCGAATTGGTGAAAATATGAAAAATCATATTTGCTTCCAGATCTATAATTATTATTAATTATTTTTTATTCAAATGTAGTAACTTTAGACTATATAGGTAAATCATTTGAACATTCTATTTTTTTATTATTTGGTAATATATCAAACTTTCAAAGAAATAAATTGAAATCTAAAGCATTAATTAGATATCTTCCAATTTTAAAAGCCAATGATTCTAAACAAAGAACTTTGAAAATTCCCATAAATTATAAAGAGAAGTTTTTTACAAGTATTTATTAATTATTTTTAAACCTATAACTAAAGAATTAGAATTTTATTTTGTAGTTTGTGATAATATAATTACTTTTATCTTGTGACTTTTTATAATATTAGCTTATTTACTTAAAGTGAAAAAGTTTTTAAACATTTATTTGCTATCTAATTCTTTACAGTCTTGCTACTTATACTTAATATTAAAAGATAATTTAAATAATATAAATAAAACTGATATCTCATATAGAATATCAGATAATATGAAACAAGTGATTAATAATAATTGTTTTTAATATTATTTAATTTATTTTAAAATAAATGCATTTCAAAAATTAAGGTATAATATAATTTCTTAATTAAAATTAAAATATATTAAACTAATATTGTAAAACATTTTTTTAGAAACTTTAATATATATAAAGCAATTGTTTCATATTGTATGCATTGTAATATGTCAATTCAATTTCAAAAATCAATATAGGATGGAGAACTGATAATAAAAAGATACTTTATTTAGAATATAATACTAATGTGGTATGTTATAATTTATAAAGAAAATATATTTGAGATTTCAAAGATTATAAGGCAAGAGACATAACAATTATAATTGTATGAAGATAAATATAATTGTTGTAATTTGTAAAAAACAGTTTATTAGATTATTAGAATAGAACTTTTATCTTGTCTACAATTCCAAGAGAAATTAAAGGCTATTTTTATATATGTTGAAGATATAATATTTTTGCATATGATAAATATAAGTTATTTGAGATAATAAAGATTCAAAAGAAATGTTATATTTGTTAAAATAGTTATTTATATGTGTTAACATAGAAATAAATACTTTGGCAAATATAAGCAATTAAAAAAAAATAAGTAAAATAGAAAATATTCTAGAGCATTAATAGTATGAAAAGCATAATGCTTAATAATAATAAAAGAAATATTTTAATTTAAGAAATATAAGAAATATGAATAAAATCATAACAGTAGATCAGTAGTACAAGAATTTTTTTAGAAGTAAAATTATTTTATAAGTAAATGCAAATAAAAATAAAATAAGAAATAATGAAGATATTAGATGAAAATCAAGTGTAACAGCATATATTAGATTTTGGTCTTTTTAAATATAAGCTATATTATACAAAATAAATATTATATAAACAATATAAAAACGACCTATGGGTCTGTAGCTCAGTAGTTAGAGCACCATAGGTCTGTATTACAGATTTCAGGTTCAAATCCACTAGGGGGCTAATGTGATTTCCCAAATAAAGTGAGAACTTGCATACCATCAGCATAATCAAATAACTGATGTTTCCAATTATAGAAAGACTGATCTATAAGAGAATTGTGATACGATTATCATTTGAAATCGGCTAGGATTATCTTCAACATGATCATGTTGCCAGAAGTGGTAATAAGAAGAGTAAATCCCAAACCGGTAAAGTGCTGCTGAAGGATTTCTAATAGCTGTGTTGAAGAATACTAATCAAGTACTTGGCTGTATCTGTTTTCACAGACTTTACTATTGGGAGGCTTTGGTGGAAAGTAAAAACTGTGGACTACTCTGAAAGATTGAAAACCAAGGTTCAGGATACTAAAATTGATGGCCTGATAACCAGACTACTTTTAAGGATAAAATTGTTCTGGGAAAAATTAAGACAGATTTGCACATCTTTCCGAAAACAGAAGTTTAGATAGTATTTATATTGTTATCCTCAACGGCGAGTCTGTCACCAATCCGGACCAAAACTCATGCTACGTTGGGTAAGTGGGTCTGTGTCGCTGGCGATACCAAAGGTATGTGTGGTGATAATTATCTTAATCTTTTCCTTGGTTTAATTAGTCTCCTCTTCTGATCTCTCCTGTCAAACTATAGGGCGGCGAATCCTCTCTAGAACAGCTAAAAGACAAATAAGGTAAGTTTATTAATTATCATTGCACTGGTACAAGCAGTTGGGTTTTGCAAAAGTAGTATTTTATTAATTGCTTCTGTCTCTCTTTTTTACATCTGAATATTACTGCTATTTATATGACTGCGACGCGTCTCTAAATCTATCGTCGCGTTATGCAAAAGTACTAAACTTTGACAAGCTTTGCGCCCATCAATCATGCATAATTGATGCATGATCGATGCCCCATGCAGCACCGTGCCGGACCCCACATGTCATGTCATGCCCCCTACTACAAATTTGATGCTAACAATATATAACATTAAGTTAGTGATATATAGCTAGCTATATATAGATAAGTTAACTATAAACATATATGTATAATACTTGTTGGGTATATATGGCACTGCCTTAAAAAGTTTAATAGGGGGATTTAGCAAGTATAAATGTAATAAGCTATAGTATTTGATATATGTATTATATATTTTCATATATCAAAAACATATATTTCAATAAAAGATATGGATCAGAAGCCAAAGAAACAGGAATATATGACACAGAGGAAAAAACAAAAATAGTAAAAAGATGGGCAGAAAAAATAACAAAATGGTTTACAAAATACAAATGAAACACAGAACACAATAACTATACCAACATATTATTTACTAACACTAGTGAAGCCTTGGCACATTAGTCTTTGATTGCTTTTCAATAGCTCAGGCTAAAGAATAAATCAAATAGCTCAAAGCCAATATTTAGGAAACCTGATATAATCGAATATATAAAAATAGAAATGAAATTATAATATAAATTGTAAATTTAAATGTAAACAACAAATGTAAACATCATAAATTATTGTAATAAAGTATATTGGGCAAGACCTGGCTAGTTAAAAAAAATAATAATAATAAATAAATAATATAAAAATCAAGTAATTCAAGTTTTTGAAAAATGATTTTTATCAATTTCTCAATTTCAAGGCTTAAATATAATGAAAAATATATTTGATATAACTTGTTTAACTATTGATAAATTGTGAAATATAATGAAAATAATAATTTTTCACTGGATAATTTATATAATAATTATAGAAAGTCAGGAATAAGCAATAAACAATTATATCAAGTTTATTATAAATTTCTTTAAATATATATTGCATCTTAAATATAATTGTTAATAGGAATTCTATAGATAAACTTAAAATAAGTTATATTAAATCAAATTAATTATATTTGTTTTAATTAATAATACCTTCTATTATAAATATTTATTAATAATTGAACTCAAAAATTTATTAAAATATTTGCTCCATATTCACAAAGTAATTTGTGATTATTAAAGCTTTACATCTGGTGTTATTATTTAATACCTACAATAAAAAAATATGGGGCAATAAATACAATAGATTTAAATTCTTTAGTTTTAGTTAATAATGTTTACCAGAAATTGTAAAAAATTTTAATAACTAAATTTTCTAATAATATTACCATATAAGTTGACAATGTGATGTCCTAAATATATCAAAAGTTTATACTAATTTTGACATTAATGGCTTATTCACACAGAAGCCTCGTTAACCTTATTAATTACTAACATTATTATTTTTGCAATAGTTTGTAAATCCATCTAATGTTATTATAAGTTACAACCATAATTATAAGTATACTTTCTATTGGTATACTATTCTCATAACTTGCAGCAATATTATTATCTTCATAAAAATAATCAAAAATAAAAAAATTTTAAATAAGTATTTAATAGTAATTAATTGGTGAAATATTTTAATCATAAATCTTTTTTTTTAATTGTTATATAATAAATCAATAATATTATATTATATTTATTCAAAAAACTATTATACAGTATATTGATAAAATTATTATATAAAATTTATATGTTCTTTCAAGAAAAAGCCAATATTTTTTATTACATAACTAATAATGCTAATAAATCCACATAATAATTACATAAATTATAAATTTATGTTCATCTGTGTCCCTTACATCATAAAATATAGCCAAGTTGAAATCACTTAAACTGTGGATTATTATATATCAACCTCTAGTACATTGTAGTATAAGGCAAATTTTTTTAAAAGAAGCATTAAATACTTTAATATAAGAAGGACCATTTATGGATAAATGTATTCCTTGATGTAATTCCATAATAAGTTGATATCAATGCGATGAATTTTTAAAATATATTATTTTAACTGTAATTTAAATATGAAAGTGAGAACATAATAACAGTAAATTGCTAAAGCATAGCCAATAATGCTTTGCAATTGGTTGCTATTTTCAGAGACTTATTTATGTAAAATCAAACAAAGTAACAATATTGTGCTTCCCATGCATTCAAGATTCAAAAGGGCGTAATAAATTTACAACATATAAAGGATATTGACGAGGGACTTAATCTAGTGTTCAGATTTATGTACTTTGTGGTCAAGGTAAAAAAGAGCATAGAGATATTATAAGCAGAAGTACAGAAGAGAAATCTATTATCAAGAACCATAGGGTGATTCTTTGAATTATGTCCCAAAGGGTACACACTTAATTTCCATATCTGCGAAGCAATTTATATGATAAGTATTTTTATTTATTTTTCACATATACAATTAGTCTTTCAGAATAAGCAATTGAAATTTCCAGTTTCATAAGTATTAATCAAATATTAATATTTCATATTTCATAAGCGATACAAAATATGTATATCCAAAAACCTGAATGTAATACAAAAACAATAACTTTGGGTGAGTTATTTGAATTGGTTAGGCATTTGAAAAGTCAAAATAAATAATCCAAAAACAAATCATGAAAATCAATGAATTAACATAATAAATTAATACGCGGTGATTATATATATTGGGAAGAAGAAAGATTCCTGGTCCTGCCATTTAATGAAATGACAATATTAAGAAAAATGTCTACCTTTTGTATCTAGTAAGATTTTGGAAATCGCATTTAAGCCAGGAAGGAGCGTGATGCCAGGGTAAGAAACTAGAACGAAAGAATAAAAGCTTAAGCAAACTTCAATATCGGAACTGGCTTCTTTGGTTGTGGATAATCGAACAAAGAATGGTAAGGAAGCGATACCAGAGGTGTTGTTATTCAATTCAATATCAGCTGTTTATTTATATAACACCAGTGAATCAACAAAATAATACCAGCGCCAAGACAACGAAAGGGTACTGAAGGTATCCCATAAAGAAATAGATAATTTTCTTCCTGAAGAGCCGATACTAAAGGTTCACCTGTCAATTTACCTCAGCTTTGTCAAAAATATCCAAGAAAAGGAGCCTGATCCTTTCCTGGATTCGAAAATAAGAAAATGGTTAGTAATCTGATGAGAGAGAGGAGTAGGGGAAAAAACATAAACTCAAGAGCCTCCCAGCAATGCCTCCAACATCTTTTAAAGAGGAAAGCTCAACATTCGAAGCATAAACGTTCATAACTCACCTAGGATAAAGAAAGAAAAACAGAATGAAATGATTATAGAGCACTGAGCCTGAGTCACTATGTGATTAAAGAAAAAAAATTCCATACAATCAGAAAGTGGAGCAAGGTTTGAGACATGAGCTATCTGTTTTTACCAAAGATGGTGATATCGAAAACATAGCTCATTTGATATTCAAATTCCCGAATTCCACCTTGAGACAATTTTAATGAGATCTAATAAAATTACAGTACGATACAAAGTATAGCTTATTTATTAATAAAGGTCGAGCAAAAGGAGAATCTATGTTGGCGTTGTTTCTATAAAGTATATGTAGATCGGGTTGAAGACTGTAAAGCTATGAAAATATCAATGACCAATCAGCGAGAACATTGGTGCACAACGAATTAAATTGCTTCTTCCCGACATTACTAATATAAATATACGTCAGAAAACCTTCATAGCTAAAAAAAATTTACACGCTATTTACAGGTATAGCGATAGATAAGATCAAACGAATTACCTATAGTACGTATGCCATTTCATGTCTAACTGATGATCAAATTCCAAAAAGCATACAAGAACAACGAAGATAATGCCGACGATTGGAACTTCTGTGGTTTTTCTGATGACGAAGGTTATTATTGTGATTTAAATATCGGTGAAATTTGTATAAAATCGTATCGTTCAATCTGCGCATACTAAATAAAGAAAAGTGACTAACCTTCACATATTTTTCGTGCCGCCAAATTTCTCGTACATATTCTGATTCGACTGATCATGAATTTCATTTCCCATTAGTTTCGTCATAAGATTACCCAGTCCAAGATAATCCGAGATATTCGATTTTTTCTTATATCTCTATAATCAAGATGCAATAAAGGTGCGGTTGAGTTGCAGTAATTTTTCTTCTATATGATTACTGTATATGAAAAAGATATACCTCGGTTGAGTCGCGTTAAAATTTTTGTATATACTGTAGATCTACTGCTTGTGCTGTACTGATTGATTTATGATTTTTAAACAATCCAAATCAATTTATGATCGTGACACAATCACTAGCCTGCTAAATTTCAATTTGCAGTATCTCCTTTGTTCGAACTTTTAGCACTTCTAGTAATGTTCTAAGTTTAAAACCACTGCGTGAGTAAATATGTGTAACAGGTATTTCTCTAACTTCACAGAGCTATTCTTTAGTAACAACGTTATGTTGTTCAAAAGAGAATGCCTGAATGCCACTATTATAGAACCTTATGGTGGGAAAAAGGCGATTTCCATCAAGAAGCAAATTGGGAAGAAGAAACGTGAGTCCCTTCTCTACTTGTTTGACAATGACATTTGTTTAACTAGTGGCTGATATAAGTTGTTATTCACATATATAAGATTACCTTATGTGCTTGCTACGGACATCACCATAGAGGATTATGAACAACGTACAGAAAAGTTTAGTATACATAGATGTTGGGAATGGTCAGATGGAAAAGTCATTATCTATGAACTTCCTTCTATGTTACACGAAGTTTGCATTGGAGCAATCACTTCCGACTAATTGAAAGTTTGATTCCCGTGAAACGAACCAATGTCGATATTTATAGCTTTGGATATACTAGTAAGTATTGATGTTATTATAACATATTCTCTGTTTGTGTATGCATCGCATTGATTTGTCTCTTAAAGGAACACGTGAAAAAAATCGTGGAAAAGAAGCCGATGCATCATTTCGTCCAAAAAAGCCAGCCGTAACTGCTCCAAATGGGAGTGATGGGAATGTAATTTCTGTTCTTTTTATTGTTTTGAACTTTTTGAAGCTAGTAATTTCATATGCATTTTTTATTTAGGATCTGCCTTGGCCAAATTTGGCCGTGGAAGTAGCCTACACTGAAACATTAGATCATGTCGAAGATGCATTGCGCTACTGGTTAAGTCCTGGTCGCGCCCATGATTGTATTATTGTAAAAATTGATCCGGTTCCCCAAGGTCAAGTACCTACCCGTATGAGAGTAGGTTATATTTATACAGGTAACGTGATCAACATATTATTTGACTAACGTTCTAAAATTTGATCATTGTAGGCTTGGCATTATTGTGTCTCAGCAGGTAGAGGAACAAGAAATACAGTTCCTCTTGTAACTACGGTAATGTTAGACGATAGTGATTTGTTTTTCTATTGACATATTAAAAATATCTAATGTATGTATAATGATTATTGGTTTGAATTTGGAACACAAGATGGAACTGGAGCTCAATTAAATATTTTGCAAGGTCATTGCATCATAAATGTCTCATTAAGTTGCATTTATCATGACTTGAAGCAATCTACATCCCCCACACATCCTACACAAATCCCTCGAAATCTTTTGCCTGATCCTATTTCACTGGACTTCTATTTTGTTCGACGTGCCATCACAAAAGCATTTGACATTCATTAGGACTTCACACAATATCGTAGCCTTGCTTTAACAAATTTTTCGTATTATCTGTTCGGGTTTATCTTAATTGCTAAGCATTTTATATACTGATAAATTCTGTTATCAATAACTTGAAAATGCTATGCTACTTTGAAATCCCTCATTAATAAATTTCGCAAATATACGACATGTAAAAAAATGGAATTCTTTTTTCTGTGAAAGTAAGACCCAGGGTCGTACAGCTATGTGATTTTTTCACTCTGGCTCTGAGCACATTAAAAGAAATAAAATTGTACAAATACAGCACTTAAAGTTTTGCATTTACTTAATAAGACCTAATTCTCGAAGATGTTCTGGAATAACCATATATGAATCTTTATAATACTAGACATACCTTAAAGCAATCCAGTTTTCTTAGCACAATTCATTATTGAGTTGATCCTGTTCCTGCTGTTTGATGAAATTATTTGAATCTTCTCTATGAAAGAATTCGATATATTTCTCATGTTGTTGCCTCGTGCAAATCATACTGGGGATAATAAATATCAAGTTCTAATCCAGACATTCTCAATTTTTAGCTTGAGAAAATTGTGTTACAACTTCAAGAGTATATCGACCTACCTACGAACACCATGGACACCATCTTCGATATTATTAAGATTTTGCAAACCATTCATGTTGTTTATCACGACTCCAATGCAATAGCTCTTTACAATTAATATTCGACCCAGAAAGACATTGTCCTCCATGATATTCAGCTATTTGTATTGCAATATTTAAAGATAATTTTGAACCATTGATAATTCGTAAACTGTTATTCTCAATAATTATTTTATCTTTAAAATATTTGTTATCATGAGGAGGAAATCAATTACTGGAATATGAAAAAAAAACTTTTGATTCTCTTATGTAGGAAATCACAAATAGCATGAGAAGCAGTCAATAAGAAATTATAGTGTATGGTTAAAGAGAAGAAATAAAATTGAAAAGGGATAAAAAATATTCTAATTATCTGAAATCTTACCCCAAGATCAAAAGGTTGGTTCCATTTCTTATAAAAATACAGAGTTCTTTTTTTACTCTGGTTAAATAAATTCCTGACTCTGTAAATTTTTATCAAATATATTAATAACATTACATTAATTTTTTGTATATTATCTAATAATATCAACCGAATAATTATATATATTACTGCAATTGAAGAGAAAATTGTAATATAAAGTTTTTCTTATTAATTTTGAACAATGAAAAAAGATTGTATTTTTTCAGATTTAATAAATAAATCTTTAAAAACAATTCCTGTTTCTTTTTTAGATAAAAAGTCATTAACATTTGGAATTTTATTGGATTTTATGAATTATAACAAATTATTGGAAACTATTTACAATTATTATATAATATTTTCTTAAATATACTGTAATATCTGGACTTGTTAATTTAATATTTAATCAAAATTTAATTATTATTTTTAATATAATTTGATATTTGATTAAATTAATTATTATTTTTTAATATATTTTATCTTTCTTTTTATTAAATATTGATATTGTAAGAGAAGAGTTACATTGTCATATGAATTAATGTTATCATAATCACAAATTTCTCAAATCTGAATTATCTGAATTATAGTTATTTTATTTCTTTTTTAAATTTCTTTAATATGTCTTTTCTTAATTATGGTTAAAATAGTTGATATAGTAATTATAGTAAAAATAATTAGAATACTTATTATAATTTTACTATAAAACTAATATATATATAAAGGAAAAATCAAATATTTAATAAATCTTTAACTTTTACAAAAGAAACTTAAAAAGTATATGTAGTTGTTTAAATAATTGTTTATTAATTAATTGTTAAGTTTATTTTATAGTATTAGAAAGAGAAACTTGAATCAAATTACTGTGTCTCAGTCTTAAAATCTTAGTAAAAAGAATTGGATAGTCTTTTACAATATTTTTATTTTTAATTAAAAGATTAATAACTTTATTGTTTTTTTTGATTTCAGTTATCTAAAAATTTCTAAATTGAAAAACTATTGAAAACAAAATTATTGTTCTTAAACCTTTTTATATTTTTATATTTATCTATATTTAAAACAATTATTTCAATTGAGTTGAGTTTTTTACTTATATATTAATTAAGTTAAACTATCATATATCACTGCATACAATACCCCCCAAATACTACCCCCACTAATAATACCAGGTAGTATTCAAGAAAATTGTTGCTTGATAATTGATTACTACCCGGGTA
>CAJVPV010004057.1:0-10461 GCA_910591835.1 Acaulospora morrowiae | reverse complement strand
CTCTCCATTAATAAAGTTTTCCTTTAATAATGACAAACTATTAATGACCAACATGTTCCTTTATTGAAACCATTACAATGTTTCAGTTTTTTGCTTCAGAAAAAAAGTTTTGGCTACTTTATTGACATTGATATCAATTTTGTTCCAGGAGACGTGAAGTCTATATGTGAGTTTCTGCTTGAGGAATTCCTTTATAATTCCTGCTTTGTTACTGTCAGATAGGCAAAAGATATGTTGATATTCAAAAAATGAATTTATTATTTCCAGAGATATAGGATTTAGAATGCTGGTTTTGACTTCAGTATAATGATTTCCGAGTCTTTTTTTTTTGTACTTCAAAGGAGATCAAGATTACTTTGAAAACTTTATAATTATTCTTTTGGAAGCATACTGGTGTCAGCCATGCTTTTGGAGAGTTTTCAAATTTGGAAAGACAGATGTTATTAGTGAAGTTGGTAGTGTAAACGATATTAGTGTTATTATTTTTGTGAAAGATTATGGCTAGGCATTTGTCAACAACAGTAATGAGAATATCAAGTAGTGTATGAATTGGTTCAATGGGTTGTCCCTTGGAGGATAGGAAAGACTCTCTATGGTCCTTTACAGTTTTTTTTAAAGAAAAAATTTTTAATTTCCTTTTTTAGTAGTTTTATTCAGATGCAAGTATGTTTGGAAAAGAGTTTTTTCAAGTTATATCATTTTAATATATTTACAATTCAAACCCAAAATAAAAATATGTATCACACAAGTTTACCTTTCACATGACACACACAAGGAAAAAAAATTACATCATATTTACAAACATTCATTAATGATAATTGCTCAAAAAATATTTTACATTTTATTATGAACAACTTCTACTCAACATTTAATTCAATTGATAGAACACAAAAATCTAAACCAAAACACAAAGCAATCATTTACAAAAAACTAAAAAGAAACTATATCAACATACTATATCTTTTCTTCCTTTACAAAACCATATATATCTTTTTAGAACCTACAGGCCAAAATTGCATTGATCAAATCCAAATATCAAATAATATCACTTCACAATTTATCAGAATACAATAATTAATACCAAACCCAAATTCTGTAGTAATTACAAAATTATCACACTTACACTATCCAACTTTCTAATAACAAAACATATCAAAATAACATCTATTTACTTCAACTTCAACAAAGTTACAACAAAAAAATGGCAAAAAATAAATACATATCGATAATAATATAAAGCTACTTCCTGAAGAACTAAACATTTAAGAAATCTGAAAACTCTTCAATTCAACCATAACTAAAACTCTAAATGGACTAGTTTCAAAAACAAAATTTACAAAAATACACCACAAATTTTCAGCAAAAAAGGTACTATCCTCCATAAAAAACTATAAACTATTAAATTCTATATATGCAACTTTATATCACAATTCCTAAACACTTGATTAATCTATATTAAAAGACTTGAAAGAACTCAATCTTTTCTATATCAACAAAAACAATCAAATCTACTCTCTTAAAAAACTACTAAAATTATTTACAAATATCTCAAAACCAAAATAGCCTATAAAGGAAAGAAACAATTGACAAAATTATAAATCAATGAATAATGAATCTCCAAAACAAATAAAAAATAATGATAAAATAAGCACTTAATTACAAAAATTTATATGCATTCTTCACAAAATTTATTGACACCATTAATGACAAAGTAATTATCAACATATCTCAAATCTATCAAATAATTATAAACCACTACAAAAATGTATTTCATAAATGAAATATTAACAATAAACTTCTTCACAAATGGAAAAAATATTATTTTTCACTTAACAATATCAAACCTTCAATATACGACACACTTATAAGCTCAATCACTAAATATGAAATCACTGAAATTATCAACTCATTGCCAAACAACAAAGCACCTGGGCCCTTTAAAGTTACATATTTTTTTATCAAACAAATTTAAAAAACACTAATTCCTTATTTTTATACAATTTTCAACCAAATACTATTTATGCAAAAAATTTTAACAGATTGAAAAAACTATCGTATTTTTCCAATCAGTAAAAAATTACAATAGAAATACAACATCCAGGAAATTAGACCCATAATACTAGTTGATTTATTCAGGAAAATACTTATCAAAATTTTAATATAAAGACTTAGCCATATTCTAACGATTCACAACATTCTCCAAAAAGCAAACTTCACAGGCCTTTCTAATTAAAGCACCTTTGAATCAATCCAAATTCTCAATTTAATCTATAACCTTTACAAACTCATATAAAAAAACTAGGATTCTCTCTTTTGACATCAGGGTAGCCTTTGACTCAGTAAACTTGGATATTGTCATATATCATTTCTACCTCAAGAGAAAGATAAAGACAGAGAACTAGTAGCAGGGAGACACTTTAGATGGACAGGCCGATGTGGTATGCTAAAGTTCCTAGAGGCATACAAATTAGTACAATTCTGAGGTGTATGAAGTCAGGCGAAAGAGGCAATAGTGATTTGTTTTTCAAAGGTCAAGTTATTTATTTAATAAAATATATGTTTAAGCTTGCCAATTCCTAGGTGAAATTGAAACCTTTATATATATATTCGAGTTATATTATTTTCGTATATGATAATTATGAGTTGTAAGAAATAATAAAAATATAAAAAAAGTATTATATTCGTCAGAACAGTTATCTGTATGTGTTAGCATAGAAACAAATACTCTGGCGAAAATATAAGAATAAAGATAAATAAATAAATTAGGAAATATTCTAGAGCAATATTAGCACGAAAAGTACAGTGCTAAACAATAACAAAGATAGTAAGACAAGAATTATTTTAGAATGGACAACATTTCAAGGGTAAATGCTAGTAAAATCAGGCAGGGGCATTGAAGATCTTAGATGAAAATCAAGTGTAACAATATGCTCAAACAATCAATATAATATCTTTAAATATCAAACTCCTTTATTTTCCAAACCAATAATATTCTCACAAACCACACATGTCAAATAATTAAAGACTCAGACCTATACAACAAATTATTATTCCCAATGGAATTGACCAAGGAGAAATACTTTCACTCCTCTAGTGAATAATTTTCTAGGACCTTCTAATCACTACTCTAACCCAACAACCATCACAACTTAAACACAATACTATCACATATATAAATGATCCCAACCTGCTTGCAAACTCAAAAACTGAAATTCAAAACAACTTAAACATAGCAACATAATTTTTTAAACTTAATAATATCAAAGCCAAACCTACCAAAACCAAACTAATTACACTAAATAGTGTTAACGGGAAAATGGTATGGGGTATGGTCGTGCAACGCGACCTGGTGCGTCGCGTACCCTGATTTTAGATAGCTGATATAGTAATTAATAGTTTAGTATAGCCTACTTAAGCATGATATAATTTAGGGAAAAGTCTAATATAGTCATTGCCATTATTAGTCAGATAGTCTAATTATCAGCTGATAGTTTCTAATAGCATAAAAAGGGATTGCATGACGTGACATGCCGATATAAATAGAAGAACAGAGAGGTAGTACACGGTACAACAAAAAAAAAAAGAAATAAGATCAATACCAAAAAAACAGAATAAAATAATATTCCTAATTAGGGATGTGCAATCAACATTGCCAAAGAGAGTAAAAATATAAATTACTTATCTAATCCAGTACTTGTCGCGGGATAGGACGACCGGGACCACAAGAGAGAAAGTGGTAAGACTCGTCAAGGAAGTGCGAACAACGGAAAGAGAAGGAAAGGTAATTAGTAAAGAACTCGGCTGAACAAAATCACATGCCTATGGTAGTGAAAACCAAAAACCTACCTGACGTTACGCGAGTTTCTACTGCCATTAGCGACAGACTTGCCGAGAGAGATGTCAACAATAGCAAAATATCAAAATATTAAACAAAAAAATTCTTCAAGAAACAATCTCTATCTTTCCAGCCTCCAAAAAAGAACCAATTAGAATCAAGTATCTGGCTTTTTGAATATAGCATTCTTACATTCAATCGTAACAAAAATTTTGAAGATATTAAATTAATTGTCCAATTTCTTAACTCGAAATTTACAACAGGCCACATGGCAATATATATCTACAATAAAGTGCTTATTCCATAAATAGAATACAAATTATAAACAATCTTTCTTATATCAAATATGTTAAACAAAACACAAAGAAAAATCAATTCAATAATCAAACACAAATTCAATATTGAAAAAATGCTTCCATAATCATAATTCAATAATCTATACATCTTTAATATCAAGTCCATATCAGATCTACAATCAGAAGTTCTAATCTTCAACCTTCAATATGTACTATCAAATTCTACTATCAAGCCAAACAAAAAATTAAAATTAATGTAATACAAATTCAAAACTGCCAACCTCTTTATATTTTTCAAAACTACCAAACTATCAAACATAACATAACAATCTATTCAATACATCTTACCAAACATTACAATATAACATTCTGTTTCAAACCAAACTGTCATCACAAAATCCCAGAAGGAAATATACACTACAAAAATTGGCCAACATTTGCAAACTAACTCTTCAAAAAAATATATTTTCTATATCTAACAACTACTTATATACAACAATAACAACCTAACAAACTGACAACATATTTCTGCCAGATTTGAATTTAATACCCATGGCAAAACACCTCTTTGTTATAAATTACTATTACAATAACAATACTAACAAACTGGTACAAATCCAATCCAACTAAACAAAAAAAAAATGAATCACAACTCTTATAAATAGCAAAATAATAATAAGGAAAAAACAAAATACAAATACAAACAACATTCTTATTAACCACTGGTTCTATAACAATTACGATCCTAACAAATCAATAATACTCTTCAAATGCCAAGAATGCCTCTACAATATTCATGCAAACTTTCAAGAATGCCAACTTCTAATTCCTTTAAACTCACTAAACTTATTTACCAAAAAGCAATCTGATAAGACAATCAAAACAAAAGCAACAAAAAATAACCTCTTCAACTTACTTTATACAGACCCATCTTTTAATAATAATTAATACAAACCTTCGCAAATTACTAATTCAAAAACATATCTCAATAACATTACAACTAACAATCAATTCTCTTCCCAAACATGACAACTTTCTATTCTAAATTCTTCTAACATATAAATATCAATCCAATATAATAACTGTTATCTGGAATTTCATCCAATATTATAAACCTTTTATAATAAAATTTAACTACAACTCTTTTTTTTTCCTGCTATATACAATAATGATCATTCTTTTCTCTAACAATTCCAAAAACTATATTTTTTTCTCAAAACACTCAAAATTAAATAATAACATTTTCACTCCACCTCTTATCAACTATAGAAAAAAATGCAAAGTTCTATATTTTAATACAATCTCAAACATTCACAATATTCTTTAAACTCTTCAGATTTCTCATATCTTCTATAAACCTATCTCTTCTATATTAAAAACTCAATCAATCAATATCCAAATTCTATAAATAAACATAATTAATTCATTTTCAATACCATACATCTTCAAAAATTCAAATGATATATCCATTCCATCAACAAGATAATATCTCAAACAAATAAACAAAACCATTTGTTTCATAGAAATAATATTTTCCCAAAGAGCACAACAAACCTTCAAACTGGACTTTTTACTGTTCCTCAATACCCTAACCTTCTTAAAGAATACATCCATTCCAAAGATACAAAACCAATCCAAAATACTTTCCAATATATTTTTATACAAATTCTATTTCTGTATTACCTTACTAAATATATATATAAATGACACTTGTTCTTATCGCAATACTTATACAAAAACCACTCACCACTTCTGACTATGTAACTAAGCTCTATCAACAATTAGAAAAAATTTAAATAACATTTAAATACTTCTTAACAAAAAATTCAAAAACAATAAAAACTTCAACTTTAATCAAATTTCATTAACTATCAACTCTGCAATTTACTTAATCAACTTTGTAACAGATACACTTCAACTCAAAAATCTTTTTAACAATTTGAAACCAAATCAATAGAACCTAAAAACTCTAAACCAAATTCAAATCAAACTTTTGAACTCATTTACCTATACATATTGTTGACGTTAAAATGGTGAGTCTGTTACTTGGGCAAATCAAACTCATGTAATGTCAGGGTAGGTTATTTTTTTTTTCTCTACTTGAGGTGTGGATTTGACTTAGTCGATCTTGAACCTATAATTAACCTTCTTCTTTTTTTGTTACCCTTCATTGATTGTTCAAGTTGCTATCTCTTTTAGTGACTACCAGAACAACCCTCTTGTAGCGACATTACTCTAGAAGGGGTTTAATTACCAACTTTTTTTTTAGGTGCATCTATCACATCACTACTTTTAGTAATCTTTAATTAACACTTGCATAACCATTTCGTGCTTTTATCAGAGGGATAATTTATTATTACTAAATTAAGTTAGAGTTAGCATTATTGTTATTATTGTTTGAATTCCTTTTTTTTCTTTCTTTTTGCTTTTGTCACTCCTATTTATATTACCATGACTATTTGTTATAAGACTATTGCTATGACTCATAAACTATTATACTATATAAACTATTTAAACTTCTGATTACATTATCTGAGTAATTACTAAGGTATTTCTATTGCTTTGATTAGGCACGTAACACAGATGTCATATCTCCAGACCTTATCTAAACAATTTACCTGCTAACAATATGAATTCCAAAAAACAAAGATATAATCAAGAAGAAAAATTTTCTTGACATCTTACAAAACACCAAATATAAGAAAAATAATAACAATATCAATATCAACAACAACTAATAACCTCAACAAAATCCAACTGCTAATTCAACAAACAATAACAAATCAATTCAATAAACTGAACTTACTAATATAACACTTAAACTTTTTTCTCAAAATTTGTCCATGCCCTTCCAGAACAGAATAAATTATTAAGAAGGTATTAGCTCTCCAAAATTAGATAGTTATTTTCTTTTTCTTTGCTTAAAGATTTTTTATCAGAAATGTATCTATTACGGTGGAAGGCTAACATATATAGCAATATATATATTTTTTTCAAGTAAAGATGCTCAATGCATGTGTGTAATTATTGAGTTATTTATATCCAATTATATATACATTTTAGGTTCATTTAAGTTAACCTCACTTTTAAACCTATAGACTTATCCAATGTACCAATTGATATCACAAGGGTGGATCTGCATCTTGGAGGTATTATTATTGTTATTAGAAGATAGCAACTATCTAATCTAATCTAAATCCTGTCTCAACTATATTTGTCATAAGAGAAATACAATTATTACCTTTCAGGAATTAGTAAAACACCTGAATACTCCAATACTTTTTGTTCAAAACCTTGGAGAAGATAAATTACTTATTGTTACTATTTGCGACTTCTAATTCTACCAAGTACTTATTCAAGATATAACCATCTTTTAAGCAAGTGCTGGATTGGGATAGCCTTATGCTAGGGTATTCTTTTTGCATTATGAAGTCTGCCATGCCAGTTTTGCGTTAGTGGACTTTTATGAGAGCTAGACCAGAAGCCTTTCTTTGTACAACTTTCCTACTTTAACCAGTTTTCAGCTTATGATTATCAAAAAGAGCAGAGGTTCCATTTTTGTGCAATATAGCTTGTTTTGATAAGGAATTTGCAGCTAATTGGATATGACATGTGTTGGAAACCGGTCAACCAACCATGAAGGTAATAAATTTTTTGTAACCAGGTGGATTTGAATCTTAGACCTTCTTCTAATAACCTATAGAGCATTAACACTATGAATTTATAGCAATATATTTTAACATTTTAATATTAATTATATAATGAATTTTATCCTATTAATAAAGATTGTGAAAAATGACCCACTTAACAGTAAAAAAAATAAATAGCAATATTATTGTAAAGTAAAAAAGAGTATGGAGAGAATAGTGTTATTAATAATAAAACAATAAAAAAATTGATTAGTAAAATTGAACCATCTAAAAAAAATTACTTTAATTAATATAATCAACTTTTCAAGTATACACTGTTTAAAAAATAAAAATCACTACTATATTAGAATATAGCTCAATATTATCAAGAGAAAAACTAATACTGGAAACAAAAAAAAAGCTTATTAATAAAAGAAGTCCTTGGTCAAATCAGTTTTATATGCTTTAACTTATTTTTAGTTATTCTAACTTTGAACTAGTAAAATAATTAACTTAATAAATTTTTTCAAGTTTCATATAGAGCTACAAAAAATTTTGAAAAAAAAATATTATTATATTTGACAAAATACCAATTTGGTTTAATATGTCACAAAGTTTAACAATTAATTTTCAAGATATTCATAATGTTTTAATCAAAACTATAGAAAACAATAAATTATATTTTACAGTTGTTTTTAAGTTATATGGCTTCTGAATACAAATTGTCACCTATGGTAATATTTAAATTAAAAAGAAATTTCAAAGGAAATTTTTCAAAAGATATAGTTGTAATTTTTACAAATTATGAAAATATAAACAACTAACATATTACAATCTCCTAATGTTTTTGTAAATAAACTGTTTAAAAGTAAAATATGCCAAAAATGAAATAAATGAATAAGTGATGAAAAAAAGAATTTATAGTTAAGAAAAACTATAAAAAAGTATTATATAAATTAATTTGTAAATAGGTATCAGAAGTATGAAAAGAAATTAATTAAGATCTTTTGATAAAATTTTTTAAAGCAACAGAACTTATATTTAATTTTAATGCAAGCAAAAATAATAAGAAGTCAATTTAACTTCAAGCAATTATTAAAAACCATATATATGATATAATTATAGATAAATTAGAAAAGAATGATATATAAAACCTGTGAATCAATAGTACAGTGGGTAATACTTCCAGGTCACCAAATGCATGTTCCTAGTTTAATACCTACAGGGGGCAAAAGTGCATTTATCTTTATATTGTTATTGGTATACAGTGAGTCTATTACTAATCTGGACTAGGTCATCGCATAACGATAGGTATATAGGGGCTTGTATTGCTTGCTAACCAGAGGCACTTGTTAATAAATTCCCTTCTTTCTAGTTGCTGGTCTAATCCTATATCACAAGTCATTGTGGTCCCTCAAGATTCTATAAGTGGCAAACAACCAATTAAGGCAAGTTTATTAATTATAATGGTGCAATTACAAGTATTATAAGTTTATACAATATCGATAGTTTCTTTCTATTTTAACTAGCTAAACCCTCCCTATTTATATCTGCCACAATGCGTACTCTGATCTACCGTCGCATCCTGCAAATCTCCAATTAAACTATTTAGGCTTCTTGATGTGGAGTCCGATGGATCGCACCCTGTCACATGACAAATGTCAATCCCAGCGACCCATACATTTTTCCCTGCTAACAATATATAGGTTTACTGGATATTCTGCATATGTCGTATCTAATAATTCTTATTATATCCAAATTTAGTTAAGCTGTATAAAGATAGAACCTCTGGTCTTTTAGACGATCGTGGACTAAAAATAAGTTGAAGCACAGAAGGTTGCACAAGGAAAGGCTTCTGGTCTAATTTCAGTAAAAGTTCACAAAAATCTCAATCCAAATTAGCAATAGCAGACTTTGTCACACAACTCAAAGAAATTAATCCTAAGCTGATCTATCCCAATTTGGAGCTTGAAAATCTATTCCATGAGTTGAATTTATATAAACTTAAATGGACTGAAAGGGCAAAAGGTTATCAGTTACAGAAGGTAACAATTTAAGTAAAAATTGTTAAGACCAAGTGAGTCTAATAAGGTTCATCAGGATTAAATCAGAATCCAAGCAAGGATGCCAATTCCACAGGTGATGAAAACAGTAATGCTATGCTATACTAATGGCACATTCTAAGAATCAGTGATAACAGGTAATTGAAATAACTGGGGTTAATTTCTATAATAACATTTTATACTACACTGCTCTTTGCAATATAAACTTAGTAGATTAGGTGGGTTTTAAACTAGTGGTAGGATTTTCTCCTTGTAAAAAGTTTCACCTAACATGTGAACACATTTCTGGGTATTTAAATAAAAGCATAGTCAGGTTATAAGTAGTTGCTGTGGCTAGTTTTATAGCAATATATGTACTAATGCAGTATTAATCTGCAGATAAACTGTAGAGACATAATGGGTATTCATGTGCTAACCGATTTCAGTTAATTTGTACAGACACTTGGTGTCTATCTGAATATAAAATGTATTAATAAAGATCACATGCCTTGCACATATTTCATTTTAAAAAGAAAAAAAAAGAAAATAATGATATATTATTATCAGAAGAATAAGATTTTTTTTTTTTTTTTTTTTGGGTTTCCCCTCATAGGTAAGCATCATTTCTTTTATTTGATATTGTATATAATATGTATACA
>CAJVPV010004056.1:0-10461 GCA_910591835.1 Acaulospora morrowiae | reverse complement strand
CACCATCATTTTTAATAGTGTTCCGAACCTCATGCGATTCTGTTCGATTCTATTCGATTCTAATTTTCGGAACCATAACTACATTAGACTTTTCCCTAAATTACATTATGCTTAAATAGGCTATACTAAACTATCGATTACCATATCAGCTATCTAAAATCAGGGTACGCGATGCACCAGATCGCGTTGCGTGACCATACCCTATACCATTTCTCTGCTAACACTGTGCACATTTGTTGATAAGAGTTTGGAGTTTGGTGAGATAATTGAGTTCTCGGTATTAATAGTAAAAAGAGTGATTAGATTTTTTGTCTTGTTTTGATTATTTGAGATAGGAAGAGTTGAATGGTTATGTAAGTTGCATGGTAATAGGTTGGATAGAAGGATGTGGTTATGTGTTGGGTTGAGATTGTTAATTGAGGTATTAGAGTTGTTAAGGTTTGTATTTATAAGATAAATTAACAGAGAAAGGGTGAGAGCAAACTTTAATTCAAAGAGCATCTCTTTAGTTATAAGGGATTTAGGAAGTTTGTTGAAGAAAAAGATTTTGTGAAGTTCAAGGATATTTGTAGAAAAATAGTTGTCATCAGATAGAGAAACACTTAGTAAAAGAGTTTCTCTTTCTTCCAAGATCTGGTTAATGACTGCTGGATCTTTTGGAAGTAGTATTAAGAGAATCTGGAACCACTCTTCTGGAATTCTTTGGAATTCATAGATTTTGTGTAGGTCTTTAATTATTTGTTTGAGATTTCTATCTCTTGTAATATATTAACCAATATTTAATGTTGGATCAACATCAGAAATTTTGAATAGTAGTTTGGGTTTGTTTGTTTGGAAGATATTAGGAGAGACCCATTGGGGACCAAGGGGAAGAGAAAAGAAGAAATCAAATTTTAAGTGCTTAATGAGGTTTTGCGTGTTAGCAGTATTGATTGTAGGTAAAAATGGGTTCCTAAACTAAAGGCAAGGATATAATTCAAATGTCCTTTATTATTAAAAAAGTTTTTTTTTAATATAAGATCAAAAAAAAACTACCTATAAAGATTTTTTGCAATTTAGGCCACTTAATTCAAGTGTTTTTTGAATTATGTTCCTATTAAAGTAATGAATAAATAATTATGTCCCTTTAAAAAGAACATAATTAATTTGCGAAATTTTATATGCTAAATAGTTTAGGGACCCATCCTTAATTATAGAGATTTGTATGTTTAGAGTTAAGAGGTTTTCTTGAATCATTAATGATTCCTGTGGTAAGGGATTTTTAGATTTGAAAAAGTGTGTAAGAAGATATTTGAAGAAATATTTGGATCTAAGTTTTTGAATGACTATGCTGATACTGTATATTGAAGTATCTAAGGGAAAGTATTGTTTGAATTCTGAATCAAGAAATTCGAGATCAAGAGGCAAGGGAGACTTGGGAGAAGGAAGATCAAAATAAGATTGAGGAATTTTGGAGAGGACTGTATAAAATCTTTTAACTTCTCTTATTTTGAAGTCCAAGTTTTTGAGGTCACTTCTTTTTTTGATAGGAAAGTGATAGAAGAGATTCTTGGAAAGGTCATATGGATTATCTGGTAGTGAAGGTAAAGTTGCAAAGTATGTGTCTGGTAGCATGGTGAATTTAAAATATGAGTAAAGAGATTTGACAACTTTTGCTGTAGTGCTTTTATCAATGATAGGAATTCTTTATAGAATTTTAGCTTTAATATGAGCAAGAACTGCCTCAGAAGAAGAAGGAAGTTCTGGAAGAAGGTTTGAGAACATCTTTTTGCACTTTTGTAAAGTTGAAAAGTAATCCAGTTTCTTGCTATCTTTTGAGTGATAGAATAGGTTGCATCCATATTCTATAATTTGAGAAAATAGGTTGGGATCAATATTGGTTATATTGATATATCTTAGATAAGCAATAAGGATACTAGCATTCAAGAGAAGCTTGATTTTGTGCTTGATTTCTTTGTTTAGTTGAAAAACATTATTTTTCTTTTTGTAATTGGCTTGAAAGTGAAATTCTAATTTTTTATATTCTTTTTGATAGATACTTTTAAGCTCTTCTGTTTTGGAGAAAAGAAAGAAGTCTCTGTCTTGTACTTCTATTCTTATAAAAATTTTCAAAAGTGGTTTTTGCCTAATTGAACCTTTAGGTGTCTGAATGATGTCTGATAATAAGTTTACAAGTTTCTTGGGCTTGTTTCTGATAGATAAGAGTTTAAAAGCCCAGCAAATAATTCAGTTATGTTTGCTGATAAATTTAAGAGAAACATAACTGTTGATCTTATCTTCTTTGTTATAGTTGGTATTTGGAAGGTCATACTTTTTGATAAAGGTGCTGATCTTCTTCAAACTTATATAGTTTAATTTTGGCTTTTTCCTCTCTTTCCTTTTTAAGAACTATCTTTTCATGCCTGAACCTGGTTAATATTTTTAGATTGGTTATATTGTTTTGATTTCTGCAAGCAGCTGGAAGTATAGGGGATAAGGGTCTTGACAGTGGAAATCCTATTGCTAGGTGAGTATTAGGATTTAATATGTTTAAGGAGTTGGCAGGACCATCAAGTTGGAACAAGATGGAAATGCTTTTTTTAGGCTGGTATTAATAAGTACTAATAGAGTTTCCCATTTTTATATCTTCTGGTATTGGAAAGTTTAAGTCTATTGTGGAAGCAGTTTTGTTATTGTGTTTTTCAATTATGAAAGGTTTGGATGTGAAGATCTGATGGTTTATATACATGTCCTTTTTAAGAAAATTATTTTTCCTAAGAGTGTTATGATTTGATTGGTTCATGAGTGTTGTTGTTATTTTTTTTGACAATAAATCTTTTCCAATAGGATTGGAGTCTGATTGGTTGATTTTCATTGTAATTGTGTTTAAGTGGAAATTTATTTGACAGTTTTGATTGATAGAAATTGCTGATTTTGTTAAGGATATGCTTGTTATTGACACAAGCGAGTGTTGAAGATTTGAGTTGTTTATCTGATATGTTGCTTTAATAAGAAATATTTTTTTTCCTCCTGAGATTGATCTTATTATGTTGGTCATGTTCCAAGGGACATGCTTGGAATAGTTCCAACCTTTTTCTAGAACCAGTTGTAAAATGAAATTTCTGAGAGCACCATTGTTTACAAAAATATTTTGGAAGGAGTTTTGAAAGTTAAGAAATTTATCTAGATATTTGATCAAATTCTTTTTATAAACCGAAACTTGGATGGTAAGGCTTTTTTTGTCTTGATTGAGTGAAATTTGATTTGAAAGAGTAAGAGATTCTCAGAGTTAGATCTGATTACATTAGTAGTAAGTATGAGTCATCTTGTAGGGTAGTTTGACAAATAGGAGATGGTGGAGGAGCTTGATGGACTGGTCACTGCAATTTGGCCTTTGGAAACCAAATAGATGATAGATACTTACTGCTTGCTTCTTTCAATTAATATTATGTCAAAAAGGGTTGATATTGGATTGGTTAGATATTGGTTTGAAAACGTGATTGCTGTTGAGGCTGGTATTGTGGTGGAATTGCTGCTATTGATATTTGTTTGTTTGTGTACTGAGACATTTTTATTGAGTTGTTATAAAATTTAAATATGTTTTAGTAAGCAAAGGTGTGCTAAAATGTTCTGACATGTGTCTTGCTATACATGTTGCTGAAATTTGTAGATCCTTGACGCAATTGACGCAATTATTTGACGCAATTAATTGAGTCACTATTAAAACATATAAATAATTGAGTCATGACGCAATTATTTTTAAGAATTTTGGGAATTGAGTCAACAGCAAATAATTTATACCACATGTATATGTCTTGCTAGTATGGGAAGATGTGTTGGTATTTTGTTGTATAATCTATTGTTGTAGTGCTCAATTTAATAATTTGTTTATATGATATGCTACAGTTGACATATAAATGGATAATTTGATATGTGGTTAACACATAATTTAATAGTTAACACATAATTTGATGATTTATACACGTGTTTGTTGTTAACTCCACGTGTTGTTAAATTTAGTTGAGTGGATTAGCTTTTGTTGTTGTGAGTTTGATACGTGTTCACGTAATCAGGAATTTCTAAGAAGCAAACTGATTTTGGTTTTTTAGGCTGATTATATGTACGTTAAGAAATTTTAACTTTGTTTAGTTAATAGGAAACTTGAAAACCTTCTAGCCTTTAGGATGGTGACGAGGTTGTCTAATTTATTGGATATAATCTGGCCTTCTAAGGGTTCCTGCAGTGTCAAGAAAGGTATTTAACCTGATACTGGCCTGGCTGTAGGGGTGGAAGTAGTATTAGCTTCCTGAGACCTAATTGTGAATCAGTTGGTTTGCCTTGTATTCCTTTTGGAAGCAAGGGACTTTTGGTTTTGCTTTTTACTTGTTGTTCTATAAAATAAAGTAAAGTGTTAGGATATAACATTATAGAAATATATACCTTTAATTTTGGATATCTTTTAAATAATGAATCTTTAGTTATAGGTGTTTGAAGAAGATAGAAGATTTTTGTTTTTGTTTCTTTCTAATTAGAAAATTTAAGATGAATGGAAAAGAGCTTTTTAAAAAAATTATATTATTATTATTATTATTATTATTTTATTTAAATCGGCTAGCTGGATCACTCCTATGCATTTATTTAATTCACATATGCTTTACATCATGTGGTACAGGATGAAGCTACCTATGAGTTATTTTAGGGATTGCTAAACTACATTGGATTTTACCCCCATGTCAACTTGTTGCTATTGACTGTACATTTGAAGATCTACATATGTCAAGGCTAATATGCTAAAGCTCCATTAGTACCATTATTATATATAAAAAATTTTATTTCTAACTGGGAATGTGTTAAGGAAAAATGTGAAGAGGGAAACTGGAAGTAGTACCTATTAGATAAATAGAATCCCTGCAGAGAAAATCCTTTTAAACCTGACCATCTGCAGCTGGGCATACCATTTAATTTCCACCTTTCTAAAGCTACCCAAGAACGTTTAAGAAACTTATTTCATAGACTTACTGCTCATGGATTATTTTAGCTATTGATACTTACTGCTATTTTGGCTGCCTTTCCAGGATAAGTAACTGTTGGAGCGATCTATTACTGGATTGGAATAAAGCCTTTCTGGAAACTTGCAGGAAGAGACACCAGATACCACGAGGAAACGATTACCAAGCCAACCTACTGAAAGCAGACACCTCATACACCTTGCAACTTCTGATGATCATTATAACACCAACCGGACGATTGTTGCACTACGATGCATTTTCTGGAAATCACAATCCCAACACCTACTGGATCAGCATATGACATGGCTTCTTATAGAAAACAGCACTTTTACAGGTTATGGTGCCAGATACTATAAAATAATTTTATTCAACTGCTTTCACATGGGGTTGAACTAATATCTTGTGATTTGATCTGTAGAGTGTTAACCACTACACTATTGATCCACAGGTCATATTATTATGTTTTTTATTGAATTATTTAAATCCAATATATTATATATATTTAGATTTATTTAAGTTAATCTGTTTTCTTATCTATAAACTTGTTTAGTATACTAGTTTACTATCAGAAAGATAAATCTATATATTAAGTGAAATCTTTAAAAAATAAAAATTCTACTATTGATTTTAAACCATCTAGCTTAATATAGAATCTGTCTCAACTGTATTTATTATAAGAGAAGTATTATATTATTTTATTAAGATAATATTATAATATTTTTTATTTGAAATCTTAGAAAAGATAAATTACTCATTATTACTATCTATGGTTTTAGATTTTTCTTGCAATCTAATTCTTTTTTTTAAATAAATACTGGATTAAAATAGTTTTGGACTAAAGTATTTTTTGTACTATAGAATTTGTTGTGTTAGAAAAAATATATACTTTTATAAAAATTAAACCAGAAGTCTTTTCTTATATAACATTTTTTATTTCAATTTGTTTTTAATTCATGATTATTAAAAAAATCAAGATTCTATTTTTATACATTCTAATTAAATTTTATTATGGTTAAGAATTATTGGATATACTAATTTTAAATTATTTAATCTTAATTTTTAATATAAAATAGAAATAATAATATATTATTTAAGTTTTATCTAAACTTTTTGTTATTTTTATATTTTTATTTATATACTATAGTACATTATAGACTTATTTAATATTTTTTAATAAATGCTTTAAGAAAATTCTTTGATTAGTACAAATTATCAAATCTAAAAGTTAATTAATCAAATAAAGTATAACTTCTAAATTTATTAATAAACATTCTATTGGTTTTTAATTAATATAGACTATTAAATTTGAAGATATAAATATTAAACAGGATATAACTTTTATTTAGTCACAAGCTTTTCTCATATATTTATATTTATATTAATAATTATCTTCAAAATTATTTAATTTTAGTTAATATATTAATTATTAAAAAAGAATTTATAATGTAATTGTTAGAAAGATCAGAAATTAAAAAATTCTAAAACTCTTTTCTGTATACAACATTTTTCTTAAAAATTTCCTTTTATAGTAATTTTCAAAATTAGAGAAAATATTTCTTTTGCTTTTCAATACCTACAAGTCCTCTACATCTCTTTAACTTTCAATACCAAAAATCTCAAGGAACTAAAGAAGCATATTGGTACATTGAGATGGGACCTCTTATCAGGAGTAAGCAAGCTTGGGGAACTTGCTTTTCTCTTGAATTGTATGAGAAAAAACTCGTGGCAATTGCTTCTTTACAAGTTTTTCTTAGGGTTTTTTCTATTTATATTTCTTATTTATATATCTCTTATTAATACACAAATACTTTTACATATTCATATTTTTGACTTGAAGAACTTTATTTCATTCCAAAACACAAACTTTCACATCAACTTTATTTATATTACTGGCCTGGGAACCATTGATATATACAAAAAACAACTTCTACTATCATTCAATATATTTTACTGCGCCACAAAAATAAAAATTTTTGCTCAAAAACTTTTTTTCCAAAAAACTGCAATCAGTTTGCCCCTGGCAACTGATCAATATTCTACCTTCAACCAATCACATATTATCAAATATTCAAACACGTTCATCATACCTGCCAAATATCAACATAAACAATACCAAAAATGAAAATCTATTTAATCACATGATCTTATTCTATTAATAAACACCAAAACAACAAGTATGTTCCATTAATTATTAATCCAAAAACAACAACACAGCTCTAACTTTGCAAATCAACAACCACTATATTTAAACCTATCATACTTAACCAATCATTCAACTAATCAATTACTACTACCACGTACTATCAACTATCAAGGATATATGTTATTATCACAATTATATATTTTGGACAATAGCCTAGTCAATCAATACAGTATATTTTTCAGTATACTCAAACAGAATAAAATTACTAGAGTGACACATCGAATAAGCATCCTTAATTATATAATTAATGTTACTACTATATATTCAAATAACTATCCAATCAATTAATTACTATCACTATGTACCAGTAACTATCAAGAAGACATATCATCATCACTACTATATACTCTGGACAGTAGTCTGACCAATTGATATAGTATATTTTTCAGTATACTTAAACAGAATAGAACTACCAAAATGGTACGCCGAATAGGCATCCTTAGTTATATAACTAATTTTATTATATTTCTCACTTGTATAGCATCAAACATAGAATTTTTTTTTCTTTTTTTTCTCTCAATTTTCTTTTACTTTCTATTTCATTTACGTTTAACAAAAAATTCTGAATAAGTAAACATAGCTGCTACTCAGCTATATTTAGCATATACAGTATAATATTGTTTTAAAATTTCTTTTCGATATTAGCTAGGTATAGATGTGTAGGCAGGCTAGCATTTAACTTGTTATATGTTTTTTGTACCCAAGAGATGTTGTTTCTTTCACTAAGTATATCTATTAATATACAAATAAATAAAAAAATGATGTTTACCTACCGGAAAAAAAAAAAATCAGAAATCATTATTTTTTTTTTTGCCTCTAATTAGACTGCAAAAGTTGCATTTATTCATCCAATTTGGAAAACAGTAGTACAATATATAATACTATACTAAAGCTAAACTATCTCGTAATTGCAGAACACCTGTCAATGAATTTAGATTTGTATGTGATCCTTGAATCCTTAATACCAAGACCACCATGTTGCCCACATGATCTAGCTATTTACTAACTATTTCACTACAAGGGAGTAGGTTCATTAAGCTATTACTGTATGGTATTAACTATTTTAGACTTTCTAAATCTAAACTCTCTAGATGTGATCATCGGGAATGAAAAAGTTGCTTCCTTTCAAAACTAGATGTCAAAGACTATGCCTTGAAAGATCTCAGCCAGCCTATATTCAGACTGTCACCCCAAATGACCCTGTGGTCCTAAGAGGTAAAAAAATTTTTATTTTTAAAGAAAAGAAAAGGGGAATAAAAAGGAGTAATTGAAGAGTTTGTTCTGGTAAATAAAAACCCTCCAATATCAACTTTGGTCCATCAGGATAAATCCTTTACTACCACTTGCAGCTGGGCAAACCATTTAATTTTCACTATTCCATTGCTGACCAAGAACGTTTAAGGTACTTATAACAAGTCTTATACTTATAAGGAATTATTGCTTGAAACAAGACTTATACCTTAGAAAATTATTGCTTGATGCCTTCTCAGGATAATCAATAGTGGAGGAAGCTTGTTACTGGATTGGGATGAGACTTCTTTTAATCTTGGAGAGAAAAGAAACCAGTTCAAGAGAAAAGGAGGAGCATCATAGCACATCTTGACAAAAGGGACACCTCATCACCTTGCTCTTTTTACTATAACCTATTGCATTATCAGATTTATGTTGTATGAGATGGGACATGTGGGAGTTACATGTCTTGTTTACATTTCTTGCTACATGTAGATCAACCAGTCCAAAATTCGAGCCAATTACTATTCAAGGATTCCGGTGTAACCAAAAATTCAGGGTCAAACTAAGGTAAGCAAAATTTCTCAGAAAAACCAAAAAAAAGTTTATATGCTTGAAAAGATAGGGCAAGCTTGAGGAAGATGAGAAAAGAGTTCCAAAAACTGTACCAGTCTTTTTTAAAGTCTTGAATCTCTAGAGGAAGAGAAGAGGGTATTTTTTCTATAGGTTCTTTTTCCTAGTGAAGTTTTTTTGCCTTTAATTTTGTAGGTAGGTATTTCTTGTATTTACTTGCAGAAATATAGGAGTTTATGTCAAAGAGAGAAAGAAACAAATGGGGGAGACTATTGTCTCTTGGTATAAGTGTTGTTAATGAAAGTGTATAGACTTTATTACAAAGAAATATAAAATTTCCTTGGAATGTCTGTTTTTTTGTGTTGGCAAAAGGATCAGTGGAAAGAGTTTAGAAAGATCAGAAATTATATTTTCTTATAATTTAATTAAGTAATAACTGGATTTAAATATTTGAAATTATATAAAAAAACTGATAAACCTGCATATAATCTTTATTAATATATTTTGTCTTCTATAGATATTGAATTAGAAATATGTATTTGAAGATTTGAAAGTACTATCTATTATATTAGTAATCTATAGATCTATATTTTAATAAATTTTAATGATTTATTAATAAAAATCTATCAAATAAATTTGTTTTTTATATTCTTATTAATAAATATTTTAATAAATATTTTGTTTATCAATTGTTTATTAAATTACAAATAAAAAAAATATAAATTAAAAATTTTTCTAAAAATTTTTTAAACGAACAGTATATAATAAATTAAACTATATATATAATTATTATTTATTATATAATATATATATTTTTTTAACAAGCAATAAATACATGAATTTTATTAAATATTTCATTATTACTAATATATTAATAATTATTTATATAAAAAAAAAAAAACTCTTACCTATTCACTACTGATTTCTTGAAAATTTTCTTTTATAGTAATTTTCTTAAAAGAAGTGCTTTCTTCTCTCTCTTTAATATACCAAGTATGCTATAAGCTCAAGGACATAAGAACTTTAAGGACCACTGTTGCATTGGAATGGGACCTCTAATCAAAGATCAAACAAGTTTGGAAGTTTTGCTTGTTCTTTGATTATATAGGAAAAGGCTCATGGCAGTTCTTCTTCTTAACTTTGTTTTTATATACAGTACCTCCTCCTTTATTATTCTCATGATAACCATTCTTCTCACTATTCTCAACATCATCAATTTATTTCTAAAAGTACATTCAAGTAAAGTTTTGAGTTCTCCTACTTGTCTTAACCAAATTTTTCCAAATGATAACATGGTATGCTTTACTGTGCCATCTTAATGATATCAAAAATTTTCTCAAAATCAAAAACCAAAACTAGCTCAACTTCTCCAAATGATTTATACAATCCCAATGGCCAATCCAACAAGAACCAAACTAATATTAATCTGTTAGGAATGACAACAATAATAACATCATATAAAGACTT
>CAJVPV010004055.1:0-10461 GCA_910591835.1 Acaulospora morrowiae | reverse complement strand
TTTTAAACACTGCCCAGTTCCCCGTGCAATAATCTACCTTAATCCGCGTTATAAGGTACCTATAGAAAAATACAGACTGTTAAAGTAATAAATATACAGAAACGCGAGTGAAATTAACATTTTCTTATATAGCGCAATTGCGTCACGCGGGTACTATAAACCGCGAAATTACGAGTTTGGAGATCATCTGTACTTAGCCAGTTAATGCCACATACAGGAATGTAATTATCTAATTCTCTAAAATTGGTTACATTAATTGATCAATATTTTTACAAATTATTATTCTCACTCGGAACATGATAAAATGACCATTGGAATGTGTGCGATGTTTATGCCTAGAGAAGTATCTGTTCATTATTAACTCATTCCTAAACCATGTTTTCAAATATGGGATGGATGTTATCAAGTTCGACTCAAATACGTTATGGGGAGTACTATACACAGCCAAGTTAAAAACAATCAGCACCTTTCAGGAAGTACATGTGCTTCAATTAACTAGCACGTTGTGCAGTTCACAGCCGTGCTCCGATCGATGGTACATGAGATTTCACAGCCGTATTTCGGTTTGACAATGCTAATTTACTAGCATTTCGAGATAATGTGGGGCGGATCGAAAAAAACTTACATAATTAACGCTAATCCTAATTTGGCAACTAATCGTCATTTTCTCGATCGCGATAAAAGCCCTCCTGTGACTTATACTACAGTATTCATTACAATAATCAATTTACGTAAGGCGACAAAAATGCTAGATACTATAAGGGCATTATTTAAATTAAACTTCACGCAACACAAATAACGTAGCGTAAAAGTTGGCTGCGCGAAAAATTGAGTATAATCGGCCTATGTAAAAATTAGGCCGCACATAATTGGGGTTGCACGAAAATCGGCAATTTATATGGTTTTTATTACATTTGACAAAATTTTAAAATAAAAAATATTTAATATTCGATTTTATTAAAAATTATAAATAGTCAAACTTGCATAAAAGGAAAATAGGTTAAAATTCATATATAAATATCATTTGTGTTTTGAATTTTATCTTATATTTTATATACAGTGGTAATTAAAATTATTTGGAATTTTTCTTAACATATCCAACTTCATGAAAATTTATTTTAATTAAATATAAATTAAATGTGGGTGAAAAATAGTGTAAATAATTAGATAAGCAAGAAAACATGAATAAATAGCGCTGTGTAGATGTAGGCTTGGTATCATTATATAAAGAGAAACCGTTATGTTTTCGTGATCATTTAAACCTTAAATAATAAACTTTCATAGCATTGCTTAAATATCCAATTACAATAGTTAGCGTACGATCAAATTTCAGAAAATATTAATTAGTTAATATAATTAATCCCGGAGTAAATCCCGGGCTTATACTTTAAGTAATAAAACTGTTACTATAAAATCCGAGAAGTTAAAGTTCGATATATTAAGCAATTTCGGATAGAAAAATAAATATGCAAGAAATAAAGAAAATATAGATGGGAATTAAAAATATAAAGTTTGATTTTAACTTAATTTGAGACTTTCCGTTTTTATTTTAATTTATTTTTTTTCCATCCTTTTGTTTTATTTTTATTTTTATTTTATTCATTAATATATTTTTATCATTTTCTGTATATTTTTTATTCCTTTTTTAAAAAATTTTTAATTTTTCCGTCTTTTAATTTTTAATTTTTATTTTCCGTTTTTTTTAATTATATTATTAAAATATACTAGACTAAATCTAAATGGTACTTACAAACTACAAAGTAAAAATATAGCTAAGAATAAAATTTGCACAGTTTTGAGAAACAACTTCCTATAAAAATTGTTGATTAATTTTGGAATTTTCTGTTTATTCAATTTGATTTTTTCTGTTTTCTGTTTTATTTTTTTCATTTTTTATGTCGTTACAGGGAAATAAGGGGTAAGTCGTCACGCGATCCTATATTGGGTATCGTGATGAGGATAATTGGGATAAAGAGGATAATCAGGATAATCAGGATAATGGAGATAATGTAAACATGTATAAATATATCCAACTTTCTTAATAATAAAGGCAGAAAATGTGTCATTTAACAATTAAAGCCTTTATTTGCGTGATAAACTCCTCTGTGTTCTATTTTCCAGTGTTACATTTTTTGTCTTGTCACGATCCCATGACGAAGATTGACCAAATCTAATATCCTCTTTTGTCTACAGGATCATAAGAAAAAAGTGTTAGTGATGACATAAACCATATAGCTAAATAGTGCAGAGTGGATCTACTTAGCTGTTGTGTACTAGTGATGCAAAACAGCTGCTCAGCTTGAATTATGGCTAATATTAATAAAGCCGGCTTAATTTTTAGTTTTTTTTTTTTGAACCGAACCATTTATGAGCTGAGTTGATTACTATTAAACTTATTTTTGACTCAATAATAAAATGTTAATTAATTAGTCGCTTTATTAATTTGTATATTTAATCATACAAAAATTCAACCGCAAATTTGAATGCTACATGTTTTTTTAATTATTTTATTCTTATTTTCACCACAAGTTTCAGATCAATTAAATCCTAATTAAACAAGTTTGTTAGAATAAATTTAATAATTAATTTAAAATATTTAAAAACAATTACTTGCATTTTATTTCAATTTTTTTTTTGAAATTTAATTACATTTTTTAGCCAAGAACTAATACACATTAATGATCAAATACTTTTTTCTGATAAACATGTATGTTTGGCTTGAACTGTATCACCTGCTTTTGAAAAAACTTGTTCTGACAGTACTGAGGTAGCTTGAATCACCAAATAATCTTTATTCATTTGTGACATATTTGGAAAGTGAGAAGTATTGAGTTTCCACCAACTTAATAGATTGATATTTATTGGTATAATAGTTTTATTTAAATATTGGGAAAATTCATCTGTTGTGTTGGGTATATTCATTCTTCTTCATTTTTGTGCAATTTGTTCAGCATAAATTAAGTTCATTTGTGTCTGCATATTCATATTGGATTGATATGATGTTGTTGAATATTTGATTTCAAAAATATCATTAAAAAGCTTTTGATTCTTTGTAGTATTAATATCATTAAGTATTAATTCTAATTTAATTCTAGGATCAAATACTGAAGCTATAAAAGAAATTTTATTATAAATTTGATTTTTATATTTTTGAGCTTTTTTAGATATTTGAATTGCTGTATTTTTTAAAAAAGTTGATGTTATTGAATTATTAATTTGTGTCAAATAATTTTTATAATATAAAATTGTAAGACTTAATGTTGCATATTTGCTTCCAGAAAGAGTATTTGTAGTTTCATAAAATGGTTGTAAAAATTGTGTGATTACTTGAAAATTAGTATTTTCTTGTACCATAAGTTGATATTTAGAAAGATTTGAGTGTTGTCGTATAATAGCTGCAATTGTTGTTAGCATAGTTATATAAACTGAAAGCAATACATATGTACTATTCCATTATGTTAAAATATCTTGTGGAATTTTATAAACTGGTTCATTTTTACCAATAGTTTGTCCTAGTTTTTGAAAATCTTGAGTAAGTAATGCTGATGATCCAATAGTTCTAACAAAATTATATACTTTTTCAATTAAATTTTTAATTGGCAATAATACAGTAGTAATAATAAGATTTAGAATATGAGCCAAACACCGAAATAGTTGAATATCAATATTTTGTTCAAATAAATATTCATTCAATAATTGTATTGCTGAAATTATATTTGAGTCATTATCAAAAGTAATGTCAAATATTTTTGTCATAATATTAAACATTGTAAATACTTTGCGCAAACAAATATTGATATCTTTTCCAGTATGCGAATGTGAAAGTATACTAATATCTAACAATATTTTAAGTTTCCAGTTGTCATTAATCCAATGTGCTGTAACATATAAAAATGATATATTAGCCTATGAAGTTTAAATATCAAGAGTGATTGAAATTTGTTTTAAAAGAATTTGAACATCTTTTTGCATTTTATCAAAAGCATTATGTATATTTGATTTTATAGTTTCACATAATGGTAAGTTGATAGTTCCATTAAGGTATTGAAATACAGTAGACAATGACTTGTTTGTAATAAATGAGAAAAGTAAAGTATCAGAAACAATACACTCTGTAATTAACATATTGAATTGGGTTTTTTGAGTTAACATTAATTATTGCATTGGAATTGTTGTATATTAATTAGACAATCCATTATTTGTATTCCAACCAGAATGTTGCAAGTTAAGATGTTTGCATAAAATACCAGTTGATGTTGTTTTGCTATAAGTTTTTCTTTGATTATTATTACATAAAATACACATAACTCTATTATTATTGATTGTACTTTGAATAAAATATGGAGAAACTTTTGAAGTCTTGGATTTCAGTTTTTTTTTGTACTAGCTGAATAAGTGGAGCTTGTACTGCTAATGGTAGCAGAATCTTGTAAAAGAGTTGTTTCTTGAGAAAAATTATCAAGCTCCATTAGAAAATAATTAAAATGATAAAAAAAAAGAAAGAAAATTTTTTTGCGATATTTTTATTAAACAAACTATTGTAAATCATTTATTAAACTTAAATTCGGAGTAACATTTTTGGCTTACGGCTTAAAAATCAGCTCTGTTATTAAATACTTAGCTATTTTACAGCTGATTAATTATTAGCCAAGCCATTAAATAGCCAGCCAAATTAATTTTTGTATGGCTTAGCTGAACTGTTTTGCATCACTATACAAGATACATTCCTCTCGAACCAAGAGATCAATAACCTGGACAGCCAAATTAGACAAGCATTCAAATACAAAATTGGAGTCTCAAGCACCGCCCCAAATAGCAGCATATATGTTTATACAGGATATAAACTATTCTGTATAAAAGATAGACAATTCACACTGCATACCAAAAATTGGATAACAAACCTGAATAAAAACAACCTGTGTGGAGCACTAACCAGAGGAAGGCTACAGCACCTACAAAATCGAACATGGACACCAGAAAACATACTTCAGCCAGAAACGATGATTGACAAATCCAAGAAATGTCTAACAAGCCAAATCCTACAGATGTTAAAAGAGGAAAACATCACAGTAGAACAAAATCATGACCATAGTCTAATACAAAAACATGATGACACAGGATTGCACACCATTAAAGAAATCATGGGGCAAACATGAAGCAAAGAAAACATCAAAAATATCAGAAAGCACAATCTGATGTTTATTGAACAGATCACCAATGCCCAGCAAACACACATGCTTAACTGGAGACAAATCAGAGCTGCCACAGGATGTAAACTGACTGGCAAACAGCCAAAGTGATTTACCGAGATCAGAGAAAAATGCAGTTAACCAGATATCTTAGAAAACAGGTATACAGTTATACTGACAAACTTAACAAGATCCAATCCTATCTTCCAGCTAGAAGCCACAAAAAGCCACAACATTCAAAAACAAAGGTACCTGGCATACATGATTAACCAACAAATACACATTAGTAGAATAGACCGCAGATGTAGAATAACAGACAACAAAGTGAGAGTACAACACATGTGACAAATAAGAGGAGACTCACCTATAGACAAGTGTCAAGAATGTAACCACAGAGACAACACAAGAGAGGGGTGTACCAGAGAAATCAAAATAGACCAGGCAATAATTATCCCAGTAACCAAAATCATTCACAGTGCAAAGCTTCACAGTCAGATCTTAGGACACCTGGACAGAATACAAATATTGCCAGGCACAATAATGCACAATATATAAAACCCAAAGGGAAAAACACAAACCAGAATCAGCATTGTAATCAGTGGAAAACAAGTAGAAACAGAAGACAGAATCACAAAATTCGTACAAACCAATAGCTCAAACAAAAAAGAATTAATTAAAATCACAGAACAAACTAAAAGATGGAGAAGAATAAAAGCATACACAGATGGCTCAATAGTTCAGGAAGCAACCAACCAAACCAAGATGGGAGTGGGATGGCACATAACTGACCAGGAAACAGGAGAGAAAGTTACATATTCAGGTCGTACAGAACACTTTTCATCGTTAACAAGAGCAGAACTGATGGCAATATTAACTATGCTAGTAACAATCCCAGCATAAGCAGAAGTCAAAATACATATAGATAGCCAGGCAGCCATCCAAGGAATCCAGAAAGAAGACAAAGGAAGCTGCCAGATATATAAAAGCGCAAACTGGATAACAAAGACTCTAATTAAAAAAATCATCAACGAAAGACAAGGATGAACAACATTCATTAAAGTTAAAGCACACCAGGGAGAAAAGAACAACAAAGAGGCAGATAAACTGGCAAAAGAAGGAGCGGACAAAGGAAATGAAGCAATCACAACAGCCAACCCAAGAGCAGCAACATGGGAAACACTAAATTGGAGAGGATATCAGCTAGACACAAACATCAAAAAATTCCTGAAAAACATGCAAAACACCAAATGGATGGCAAACTGGATAACACAAAAAAGAAATAGAGTATGGATTGAGTATAGAGACGAGCTACAAATAGATTAACACTTTACCTGGGAAGCACAACACCAATCCAGAATAACGAAGATGTATATAAGTCAAGAAGATCACACATACAGAAGAACCAGGTATAGACTACTCAATGGTGAACTCCCTACACTTGATAGGCTAGTAGAAAGAAGACCAGATATCTACAAATCAAACAAATGCCCAGGATGCAAGGAAAGGGAAAGCCTAGAACATCTGATGCACAAACACTGGCAACACAAAATAACAGACGAATACAAAAAGATAATAAAAGAAGAAACGGAAGGGTGCCAAAAAAACCAAAATAAAGGAAAGGAGAAAGAAGATTCAAAACCAAAAATGCCTCTAATTACGAACTCAGAAAGTACAAGAAACTACATAGTAAGGGGAATTCTGACCAAAGAGATAACCAATTACATATACCAGTTTGCAAAGGAAAAAACCAAAGAAGTATGCAGAAGAATTGTAGAGAGAACAACAAAAGTAATCAACGAACTATGGAAAAAAAGATGTGAAGAAATCACAGAATGGGAAGAAATAAATAACATCAGCAGAGCGGACAAAAGAAAGCAAAGACATGGATCATATCAAACAGAAGTCGAAAGAGATAAAGAAAAAGAGAAAATAGCAGCAAATAGGAAGAAGAATCTGAAAAGTAAATTGCTGGAAAGATGGGTAAAAAACATGGATAAAATGACAATAAACAATTTTTTCTATTTATATACCAGTGACATTAACAATAGTGATGCCTTGGCACATTAGTTTCAGCCTCTATCCATTAGGAAAAGTTGATAGCAACAGCCGATATCTAGGAAACCTCAATATAGTTTAGCATACACTCATCAATTAATGTTATAGCATAGTTTATATACAGAAATGTATATGAATATATGTAAATATTGACTTTAATAAAGTTTGCTAAGCAAGGTTAAGCTAGTTAAAAAAAAAAAAAAAAAAAAAAAAAAAAAAATGAAATTGAAAAAAATATTTATGATAACTAATTATATACAAAATCATGTTTTGTCAAAAAAAATACTTTTAATATTTTTTTTCTTTAATTTTTAACTTTTATAATGTGCAAGTTTTGATTTATTTATATTTTTCTAAGTAAAAAAAATACTTTTTAAATATGTCTTTTTCAATATAAACTACAAGTAGTTTTCTTGAAGTACTATCTCTTTAAATAATAAAGTCTCATATAGTATTAGTATATTTCAAACTTTATATAGCCATAAGATTTTATCTTTTGATAAAAGAGAAAAAAAAAGAAAAAAAAATTTTTTAAAAAAGTTTTTTGATAAAGTTAAGATAAATAAGAAAAAAAATTTTTTATTTTTTATTTTAATTTTTTTATATATGTTTTATAATAAAAACTATTAAAAAATTATTAAAAAATTAACCTGTGGGTCTATAGTATAGTGGTTAACACTTCACAGGTTAGATCACAAGATACCGGTTCAATCCCAGGTGAAGGCAATTGAACAGTTCTATATGATATCTGGCACTATAACCTGTTATGTGCTGTTTCTCATGCAAAGCTGTTTCACACGCTAATCCAGCGGGCATTGAGATTGTGTTCTTCAGAAAAGTATCGTGGCATGTTGATCGTCTGATTGGTGTTACAATAATCAATTCTATGTTTGGTGCATTCCACAGTTTCCCTTAGGCTGTTTCCCTCTCCTATAATCCACGAGACTATAAAAGAAAGCTTGTTAACCTGATTAGACAACTTTGAAGATAACTACCCTATGGGCATAGCAGACTGGAAGAAACTCAGGTCACTTTACAGGAGTTGTGCCCTGCTTGTTATTCATACCCCTAGATTTGGCAGCTTAAGTCAACTAAAGAGACCTATGGAATGTCTACTGGGAGAGTAAGGAGTAATCCTTAAGGAGTCGTGCTCCACTTGGCCAGCAACTGAGCCTCCAGATTTGGTAGTGTGTGTCAACTATGGAATAACTCTTGGAGCATTTACTAGGAAGTGTAAAGAAATAAACCCTTGATGCCAGAAAGGATGGGTTATAGGAAGTGACTGTGATAAGGACCCTAGTGACGGTTAATGGGTAAGAAAACAGTCCTCTGTATAGTCCATGCCTAGGTATAAATCCACCCCCAAGGTGTAAGTTGATACCTGGATTAGAATAAGAACAGAGTTGTCAGTTAATTAGCAATAGCTTAGACTGTTCATATAATGATAACTTGTAAATCATGTGATTTATGAAATAAAATCTGTGCATGTATTGCATCTTAGCCCTTAAAAAAAAAAAAAGAAAATTATTAAAAAATTAAAATTTATAAAGTTAAAAAAAAAAACTTTTTTCTATACATAATATTTTTCTTAAAAATTTTCATTTATAGTAATTTTTTTCAAAATTAAAGAAACAAATATTTTTTCACTTTTCAATATCCAAAAGTCTTCCACACCTCTTTTATTATCTTTCTTATCTTCATTACAAGAACCTCAAGAAAGCCAAAGAAATATACTGATGCATCAGGATGAGATCTCTAGCTAGGGAAAAACAAGTTTAAAAAGCTTGTTTTTCTCTTGAATTGCATAAGGAAAGACTCATGGCAATTGCTTTTTTATAAATCTTTCTTGAGGTTCTTCCCATTTCCACTTCTTATTAAATAAATTAATTTTCTGCTTAGATAGCTTCTCTTTTATTCAAAAAATTAAACTCTATTTCAAATTTGTATATATTGTTGATTTGGGATACCAGCAATATTTACAATATCTACTTTTCAATATCACTTAGCACATACTGCTGCATCACAAAAAATCAAAAATTTTTACTCAAAAAATTTCTCACCAAAAAATCACAATTAGCTTGCTTCTGTCAATTGATCATTATTTTAAATTCAACCAATCAAACACTATCAAAATTCAAAACAAACTTGTACTACTAGTATACTATACAATAATTAATATAAACAAAACCACTTTTAGTAATAATAATCAAAACAAAATCACACTATCAACAATCAAACCAATCATCACATCAGCTACTAAATATACCAACACAACAACTACAATTACTATAACAACAAACAATATTATATATATTTTATTATTTATAATAACTAAAAAGCTGAAGAGATGGGATTACGAGCCTGTCCAGGGCTCTCTTGAAGAAATAATTGGCTTTCTACCTATAGATTTTACAGTGTATTTGACTTAGTTTTAGTCTTAGTAATGCTTAAAAAAATCACATTACTGTTAATTAAACCAATTCCTATATCAATCACCAAATATAAGTCCCTTCCAATAAATGAAGGATCACTTAAGAATTATTATAATTAAACAGAAATAGTTGTCATATATTAAACCTTTTATTTTATTAATAAAAACAACTTTTATATATTAAGTATGCTTGTTCTTCATAATAAATTCTATATATGGCTAAATTTTTATTAAATTTAAACAAACTTTTATTATTACATTTAACGGTTTTTTTCTAAACAAAAATTTTTTAATTTTTTTGTTAAAATTTTGATACCCATACGATTTTTATAACTACTGTTTTAATAAGCAATTTGATATTAATAAATCTTATTTAGCATATGTTAAAGTATTTAAATTTAAAGTTTTGTAAATTTTCACCCAATATTTAAAGTTTTATTTAATAAAATGTATGGTTTTTTAAAAATAACAAATTATTAAAAATTATTATATTTAATCAAAAATAGTTTTTATATATTGTTGGTGTGAAAATCCGGCGAGTCTGTCGCTTAAGCGCGCCTCCCGTCGTGTAACAATGAAGCGCGTCTTCTACTTGAAAGAGGTGTGTGTATTTGGTCTGAGCTGTTGGGTAGCACTACTGATCAATCGGTAGATCCAGGGATCTAGGGGGTTGCTACTCGTGTGGCAATTCCTCAAGTGTAGTGTGTGAGGGTCAGGTAATAGGGCAAATGTTCAACAATGGAATCTAGGAGAATGTCAGAGTTGTGTAGTACCTGTCTGGAATTC
>CAJVPV010004054.1:0-10463 GCA_910591835.1 Acaulospora morrowiae | reverse complement strand
AACTTGCTTAGGTCTTGACCAGAGGTCCCATCCCAATGCAACAGTGTTCCTTAAAGTCTTTATGTCCTTTGGATTTAGAGCTTATTGCCTTAGGGAATAATGAAAGTGAAACGCTTCTTGAAAAAAGATTTCCTAAAAAGGAAATTTTCAAAAAATCAGTGGTGAACGGGTGAGAGTTTTTTTAGATTTTTGAAGATATTAATTATAAATTATTAAAATTATATATAATATCTTATATTTTTAGTTGTTTATAATTAATATATTTATAACAAATAGTCCAATTTAAATAAAAAATTTTACCATTAGATTCTTCTCATTAAGAGCTTTTGAATAGTATAATTTTTGTTCAAATTGAATTACTGGTTACAGAAATATTAATTGTAAACAATTAAAAATATAATATATATAAATTTTTATAAATTAAATTTATTAACCAATCAAAAATTGTGTCACTATTTTGGCATTGTGACATAATTGTGGCAAATCACGTGATTGTATCATAATTAAAAATAATTGTGATAAAATTATATAATTGCATAATATTAAAATAATTGCAACACAATTGTGTCAAATTATATAATTGCAACAAAATCATATGATTGTATTATATTAAAATAATTGCAGCATAATTGTGACATTGCATCACAATTGCATCAATTATATCAACTATAAAAAAATTCATTTGACTCAATTATCAAATTCTTGATTTTTAATTATGCTTAACTCAATTCAATAATTTCTGTTACATATATAATCTACTTACTATACTATATTGGTTAGATAATTAATTGTAACATTCCATATTACAACATATAATATTTCATGTTAAAGAAGTTATAAACAAGACATTGTTTGTAATTAATAAAGGAAAACTTTATTAAATGTGAGAGAAACCAGACAACTTTGTTATTTTCCAAAGGAAAAAGTGTTTCCTTATATACTGTATATGTTTTCCTAATATAAATAATTAAAGTAAAAACACAAGTCTAAAATAGTACATATAATCTTATTGGTTCTTCAAAGATTATATGCATGTAATATAAAATAAAACAATGAAATAATAAACTAGTGTTTCATCCTAATTATCCTAATATCTTTAAAATCCCTTACTAATAATTAGAGAAACTAAAAATAAAACAAAATAGAATTATTAGTATTTGTAAACTCATACTATTATAATATCAAATATCTTTTGAGATTGGGTGTTACATGTCATGTGCCATGTACTAAATATCACCTGTATATATCACATGTCCTAGGTATAATAGAGAATCATTAACTCAAGATATTTCAAGTTTCAGATGTTCTAAAGAGACATAGATTAGGCCATTGTATTCCTAGAGTGTTGCTCCTTCCATTGGCTTGTTCATGCCACTTGTGTAACACACCTTGTGTTACTCACTTCACCAATAGTATTGTTACATTTTCCCCTCCTTAATAAGTCATTGTCCTCAATGACCTTGAAAAAAATTTTTTGGCCATTTTGATATAATTAGGCAGAGATGCGGCTTATAAAAAAAGTGTGACTAGTTTGGCGTCATATACTATGGCTAGTGACGTTAGCTTCAGAGGCTTGTAGCTTACTGTGGCGTCGTCCGTGTTACGTTTCGCGACGTTCCTTTGGTCTTGGCGGCGTTTTGCTTCGCGTTTTGATAGTATCATAACGTTATACGCTTCGTGTAACGTTGCGGCGCGATCTGCGTAAGTGGCGTTTCCATGTGACATATGGCGGCGGTTGTAATAGCATATTATGCGGCAAAAGCTGCGGCGGCGCACTGTGGCTGGTGGCAGCGGCAAAAATCGTTGCGGCGCACTATGGTTGGTGGCGGCGGCGATTATGGCGGCGTTTTATGCATTAACAACGGCGGCAAAATGCTGTGGCTGGTGGCTAACATTGCGGCGGCTAGTAATATAATGGAAACGGCGGCGTATTTTACTGTGGCGTCGATACGGACTGTTGTACGGTGCTGTGCGGCGGCGTATCATACTGTGGCGTCATGTATGCGACGTCTTGTCTTGCGGCACGTTATGCGGTGGTGTATCACGTTGTGGCGTTCAATCTAACATGTTGTACGGTGGCGTACCGTGTTGCGGCGTCATTACTTCGTGTTGTACGGCATCGTGTATTGTCATCCTATGTCGTGGTATCGTGTTGTAGCGTCCTGTACGCTGCTATACTGCGGCGTCCCGGCAGTGCGGCGGCAATCCTGTATTGCTGCGGCGTCCGGCGCATATAGCGTCATCCCGACGATGCGGCGTCAACCCCGTGTTACGTCGACATCAGCGTATTTCAGTGGTGTCCTGAGCTAGTGTCGTCCTTCCGGCGGTACTGCGGCAACCTCTCGTTCCGGCAGTATCCGGAGAATATGGCGGCGTTCCGGCGGCCTGATGGTAACCTCGTATTACTGTGTCGTCCGGAGCTTCGTACTACGTTCCCTGGTGTGTGTGTCGTCCGTCCTAGTACAGCGTATGGTACGGTCGTGTCATGTTCCGTGGATTGAAATGCCAGATGGTGTTTATCTATTCAAAGGTCAATGCTGCACCCAGCCTTATAATCGAACCCTATATCGAAATGCTGTCCAGACTTATACCATGGGGTTTAGATTTGTATCCATTGATCCAACCTTTGTTTCAAACCTGTGTGACGTTATACCTTTGTATAGTGTATGTTGTAATACATTGTGTAACGGTTTGCGATCCTATATTCCAGTGTGTCATTCATCTTTGGTGTTCTTTGTGATACCTTGTAGTGTTATGCCTTTGTGTCACGTGATACAGTCGTTTATATTTTGTCTTAAGCCTTCAAAATACCTATGGAGCAATTCATTAGTGAAAGTGTTATTGATTGGTTTTTCCTTGTCAATTAAATTTCCATATTTGTTGTATCATTATGTTACAAATTTGATTGTCATGTTCTGCAGGTCATAGTTGATTCCAATTTAGCAAGTTGTATCATTGATCTACATTTCTGTTTTTTATTATTGTCATGTGTTGTGCACATTTCAATTGTTGTTACCATGTGTTGTCATTGTTCATTGTTGTTACCATGTGTTGTCATTGTCATTACCATGTGGTGTTATTGTTGTCATATATTGCATTGTTGTAACTATATATGTTGCTGAAATTCGTAGATCCTTGACGCAATTGACGCAATTATTTGACGCAATTAATTGAGTCATTATTAAAACATATAAATAATTGAGTCATGACACAATTATTTTTGAGGATTTTGGAAATTGAGTCAATAGCAAATAATTTATACCGCATGTATAGTTGTAACCATGTGTTGTAGCCTTTTCCAATTACCCCAAAATTGCTGATTGATGCAAAAATTCCAAGAATTTTTGTATTTATTGCATAGTGTCCTAATAAAAAATTTTTTAATAATTTATCAACAATTATATCAAGAAACTTCAAGAAAATACCTTACATCAATAGAATGATCTGTGCTGCCCAACATCCAGATGCTATAATTGGTTGTATCATTATTCTTCAAGAACAAATAAAAATTCTTCATCAGTTCATTGCTACCTATAACTATCCTGAATATTAAGAACCCTTGGTGAAGTTGTTAAAACAATTGACAGAACTTCAAGAAAAGATCTTTAAACTGTGTGTCTAATATGAAGAGCACAAGAGAATCCTGTTCACTGTCAGGGTGAAAGATCAGAAAGTGATAACCAAACATGCGAAGAGGATCAAGACCCTCCTGAAAATGAATGTCGATAGACTTTCTTATAGTTTAATTCAGGAAAAAGCCTTGAGACAAGAGATAACCTCTCTGCGTAACCATGTGAACAAGTTGAAAATGGAAATAGAGAAAGGGTTTGAAGAAATTCCTAACAAGCAGTTGGTTCCTTGGATTGTAAATACTAAAGAGAGTTCTTTCAAGTGGGTGTTAAATAAAACCTAGGTCTTTATGAATTCTGATGCAAATCCTGGGCAAGATCCTAACAATTTTAAGTGGCACATTTCTGGTAGCAACCTTCCTAATCCTATATCTGAGGATGAGAGTTCTTTTCCAGATGTAGAAGTATTAGAGAATGAATAAAATTGTTGTGTTTTGTGTTATCTTGTATTAATGTTGTACCAAATCACTGTGATGCTCAGTGGACCGGTAACAATGTGACAATGTGGTGATACTCAGTGGGTTTTTGTTGTCACATTAATATCAATTTCAGAATTTTCAAACCACAAGATTCATTATACAATTGGATATACTTATATAAAAAAGATAAGTATAATATCAATATATATAAAGCAATCAATTATAAAATAATATTAATAATTTCATAAAATGCTATAGCTTCAAATATCATCCTACAGATAGGTAAAACCTAAATGTTATATAATTGACTAGCCCTTAATCAATATATGTAAAATCGTTGACAGCTATGTAGTGTCTTTATGAAATTACTTAAGCAAATAATAATATTTTACTCTTGTGGATGACAACCTTGGTATAGATCCTGTGCGTAACCTTCGTGAGACCTTTGCATTATCTTCATGGAACCTTCATAGATCCTTTGACAAATTTTTAGTAAGTTCTTTTAAAGAAAACCTTAAGAAACTTCCATTTTTTTGTGTGTAAAATCTCATATAACCTTGTATATCTCTTTTTGTGTCACTTAATAGATCCTTGAGATGTGGTCTTCCCTTTAACCTGTTGTGTAACCTTCGATGCACCTTGATGATTCCTTTGTATAGCCCTTGCGATGACCTTCATAATGATCTCAAGTTCGCTTCGCATAACCTTCATATACCTTTGCTGATCCCATGTAACCTTGGGCAAACCATTATGGGACTTGGAGAGAGAAGAGTGATGAAAACAAGAGAGAATTATTTAAGAAAAGTGACAAGAGGTGTTTTCCGTAAGAAAAAAAACAAGAAGAAAGAAAACAAGAAGGAATTTTAAAAAAAGAATGTGATAAAAGAAGTATTTGCTATTATCAAATGTAACATTCCATATTACAATATGTAATGTTTCATATTAAAGAAATCATAAACAAGGCATTGTTTGTAATTAATAAAGAAAAACTTTATTAATTGTAAGAGAAACCAGTAACTCTGTTATTTTCCAAATAAAAAAGTGTTTTCTTATATAAATGTTTTTCTAATATACAGTAAATAATTAAAGTAGAAATACAAGTCTAAAATAGTACATATAATCTTATTGGTTCTCTGAAGATCATATGTATGTAATATAAAGTGAAACAATAAAATAATAAACTAGTGTTTCATTCTAATTATCCTAATACCTTTAAAATCCCTTACTAATAATTAGAGAAACTAAAAGTAAAACAAAATAGAATTATTGGTATTTGTAAACTCATACTATTATAATATTAAATACCTTTTGGGATTGGGCGTCACATATCATGTGCCATGTACTAAATATCACCTGTATATGTCACATGTCCTAGGTATAATAGAAAATTATTAACTCAAGATATTTCAAGTTCCAAATGTTCTAAAGAGACATAGATTAGGCCATTGTATTTCTAAAATGTTGCTCCTTCTATTGGCTTGTTCATGCCACTTGTGTAACACACCTTGTGTTACTCACTTCGCCAATAGTATTGTTACACTAATAATAGAAATAATAAAATAATATAATACTATAAAATAATAATTTAAAAATAGTACTACTAATAATTATAACAATACAAAGTATAACTTTATTTATTTTTTAAGCTATTTAAGATAAAAAACTACCTATCAATCAGCTTGTTACTCTTTATACTTTCTATATTATTAATACTAAAGCTATAATAATATAGATAAAAAACTAACTTGTCAAAATATATACTATACCTCTAAGTCTCTATTTATCATGTGATAAACAAAAACTTAGCAAAACAATTTGAATATAGTTAGTTACAGACTAGTTATATCTTATTAGCTTTAATTAGATCTATTAAAATCAAAAAAAATAAATATAAAAATAAATATACATATTTATATATAATATCTATAGTAATTTTATAAAAAATTCTTTTAAAATCTACAAGATATATTTATAAAACTATAAAAGAAAAAAAAATTATTTATTGTTTTAAAAAAACCTGTTTTATATACTGTTGCAATTCTAATAAAGTTTATAATCAGTTTAAACTTTTTATATTTTTTTAATAATCTTTATCTAGTCTAAAAAATCTTTAACTAGAATTAATCATTTGTTTCTTATTTCAAGTAAGATACCATTATTACTATTCATTATAGTTAGCTAAAGTTTAGTTACAAAATATTTAATTCCATATAAACAAAAGATTGAATATTGTGCTACAAATAAAGTTTGTAAAAAAGAATAGAGAGTATTTATCTTTATTTATATTTATAATTTTGTGTTTTGTTATATCAATATTATTGTTATGCTTTGTTAGTTGTAGCTTTTAGTTATATAAAAAATACCACTTAACTTTTTATTATTAAGAAGCTAATACAAATCCCAATGATACTTTTAATTTGCTATCTAAAACAATTTGTTTAAGAATAAAAAAAGCTGTTTTTGGTTTTATAGCTTCTTTATCAATAAGAATTATATCTTTAGAGAAAGTACAGTATAATATTGCTAATTAATATATTTGTAAGTTCTTTAATAAAAGTTTTTTTTTTAAAAGAAAAAAAACTTTCTAAAAAGAAAATTTTTAAGAAATATATAATAAACAGGAAAGATTTTTTTTTTATATGTTAAAGTTTAAGAAATAAATTTCTTAATTATAGCCTTTGATTATGTATATATTTGATAATCAGATAACTAGTGCTTATTAGCTTTATATATTGTTTCAACTTTTTAAACTTTAGAGTTTAAACCAATTAATAAGTATTTATAGTATATATAATACTTTAGTATTAATTATTATTTATTAATGATTAATTTACTAAAATAGATTCACAGCCTATTATTATTATTTGAAATTGAATCTATAAAACTAATACTAATATATCAATAATTTATCACTATACTATAATTTCACTGGGCTTAAAAGTTTAGAAATTAATTTCCTGGTTATAGTTTTTGACAATATGCATACTTTACTGAAACCTATCAAATTCTGACAGTCTAGTCATATAATCATTGTGATTTTGTAACTGAATTGTGGAGATTCAATTATGATTTAAGGGTTTTTACTATATTGCAACAAAATCTTAGTCATTTAGTGATAATTAAATCATTGTTTCGATGATGATATTATTATCAACTCTTTTTAAAAAAATAGTAAACAAATCATAACTATATTGCAATAACTTTTAATTGCAAAATAGTGACAATATTGTCACTATAATTATTAATAAAATGTCATTGTGACAGTATGATTTCAAGATAACTTTAATTAAATTATGATAGAATTATTGCAAAATAGTAACAATTCATTAATCAAGTGATAAAAAAATAGGAACAATATAGTGACCATTTATTTATTATAAAGTCATAACTATACAAAAATTAAATATAAAAGCAGATAGTTTTTTTCAAAAATTTTTCAAAAATGAATCCAAAAAGAAAATCATCTCTGTGATCTTTCACTTAATGATCCTCTCAACAATCTGATTAACAATCCTTTGAGAAGTCACCATCCAACTAACCTGCTATTTAACAGTTATCTGGTCAACCTTCCATTTAACAGCCATCTGGTCAACCTTCCATTTAACAGCCATCTGGTCAACCTTCCATTTAACAGCTATCCAGTCAACTTTCCATTCAACAGTCATCCAGTCAACCTTCCATTTAACAGCTATCCAGTTAACCTTCTGTTTAACAGCCATCCAGTCAACTTTCTATTCAACAGCTATTCAGTTCAACAGCCATCTGATTAACCTTCCATTTAATATTTTATTTAACATTTTGTTTAACATTCTATTCAATAGTCTTCCAATCAACTTTCTATTCAACAGTCTTATGTTCAACCCTCTATTTAGCAGCCTTATGTTCAATCTTCCATTCAGCAATCCTCTAGTCAACATTCTGTTTGGCAGTTATTTTCTTTTGTCCAACAGCCCTTTGCACAATTATCAGTAATTCCAATGGTTCAATTACTATTCTACCTATTCTATTTACTGCAGATTCAACCAATAATATATTTTCTTATCTTCAAGTGAAAATACTTTATCAAGTAAGCAAATTTTTCATATTTCTTTATTAATAATTCCTTAACTATTTATATGTTTAATTATTCTTATAGATCTTAGTGTAGTATTAAACAATCTCAATATGTATCTCATTAACAATTATTTAGCTACACTTTAAGAATTAAGAAGTCATTTCAGCTTAATTCTTGAAAACTTAATAAATAAAGGTGTAAAAAAAATAATAAACATTATTTTTCTATCCATTTATTTGTGAAGCAAAAGTAGACAGTCCATGCCCATGCCATTATCACTATCAACAAAATCTGTATAACAAAGTAGATCCTTCTCTTTCATAGCAGAACAGTCAACAAAACCCACATGGCAAAGTAGATTCTCCTCTTGCATAACAGAATATCAAAAAACTTCATATGGCTACAAAATAAATCTTTCTTTCCTATGCATGAAACTTCAACAACTCCTATAATGATTTTATCAACAAACACTTCTTTTATGTCTCAAGAGTCTTATGAAAAAATCATTAAAGAAGTTAATATGTTGAGCTAGAACCAAAGAATAGTTATGATAATTTTCTTAAAAATGGCTTGGAGATTTCTTTAGTATATTTCAAGGAAAGTAACTATTTTTCATTAACTATATGCCTGATATCAAATGTTCCATCACTATTCTACAAAGATAAAAAGTCCATAAATTCACGAGAAATTATATATATTTTGAAAAATATAATATGTATATTATTTTATAATTATATTTATTAATTGATTAATTATTAAGTGAATTCAAGATACAATTCTTAGTGAGATATATGCTTTATTTGTCAGATACCAATATCTTGATAATTCAAAGTCAAATATATTGATTTAAAATTTTTTGGGAATCATATTTCTCCAATTAAATTGAGATATATTGAAAAAGTGTGGCAAGAAATTGCAAGCAAATTTTCTCGAGTGGTGATACGTTTTGTGGAATAAAATAGTTGTTTACTATAAAAAATTATATATAGAATAAATTTATAAGTTTTGATTATTGTTTTTTTTTTTATTTCTAATTTTTTTAGAAATAATATCGAAAATATAATAAATAATCTATCGAAAGATAATATTAACAGGATCTGGCAACAATTCACTTCCAAAATCAACATTATAAAAATGTGAAGAAAAACAAAGACTTTGACAAGGCTCTTTACAATGTCATCTGTATTGATTTATACATGCTCCTAACTCAAAGAAAAAATAAAGATGCATAATTATTATTTTATAATTTAAATAATAATTTATATATTGTCAATTTTGATATTGTCATCAACAAAGAGTAGAATGTCACAATATTGTTAAATTTAGATTTTTATAAATTTAATGCATCAAGAGATAACTCTTTAATAGGAGTAGATTAGAAATTTTTTAAATTTTTTGTAAAAAAATTTTATTTTTGATAAATAAAATTTCACTTTTAATAAATTTTTATTTAATTTTTAATGTGGAAATAGTATTTTTTTCACTTCTTGAAAATATATGCATATCTTTTATAGTATCATCTAAAGTCTTAACTTGCTCTTTATTTTTTTCTTTCCAATGAATCTTAAATGTTTCATGAACTAATAATATCAATTTTTTAAAAGATTCACATTTTCTAAGTTCAGCTTTAAGTATATCATCTTAAAATATTTAATATGATATTTTTATCAATAAAATTTTTTATATCTTCATTTGTTATTGATTTTGTTTCTTCTCTAAATAAATAAATCTTAATTTATTAAAAAATATTAACATTAATTGTTATACTTTTCTTGTGATTCCTTAAAGGATTTAACAAGATTTACTATAAAATTATTAAATTTATAATGAAAATCTTCCAAAGTTTTCTTGGTCGACTTTAGATTTCTAATACTTTTTGTATATAAGAAAAATAGCCAAATGTTTTTTTGACAAATTCATTGATAATTATCAAAAATAGATTTCTTGTTCGAAGAAAAAAATATTTTATTTCTTCATTTTATAAAAGAATATTATTCTAATAAATAATGATAAATTTTTATAAATACTTTATTGTTGAATTTTTTAAGGAATTGTTGGAGTATATAAATTCATTAAATGAATTGGAACAGGAGATAGAAGATAAAGAAGCATTGTATATTTGATTTGCTAGTTATAATATATATGGATATTTTACAAACCAGTTACATATTTCTAAAATACTATCTATTTTATTAAATGCACTTGGAATTTGCCTATTTTGAATTTTTATTTTCTGATAATCTAATTTTTAAAATAAAAATCATCGTTAATTATATTTATTATATTAAAACCTAATAATAATCAACTTTACCTAAAATTTCTTCATCATTTTTTTCGCTATCTATTAATTCTAAAACTCCA
>CAJVPV010004053.1:0-10464 GCA_910591835.1 Acaulospora morrowiae | reverse complement strand
TCGTCTAAATTGCTTTGATAGTTGTAAAGTTTATTAATAAAAAATTTTTTCCAATAATTTTGACTCACACTGTATTTATTTATTTAATATATTATTTTTTATTTTAATCTTCTTTTTAATATTATTTTAATAATTTTTCTCAAGTTTTTTCAAATATTTTATTTTAAATTTTTATTATAATAAATTATTTTATAAAGTTTTTTTTTTTGTTAAATTTTTCAATATTTAAATAATTAATATATTGTTTTACATATTATTTAGTAAATTAAATTAAGTAATCAAAGAAATTTAAAAAAAATTATAATTTGTTATTTTTAATTATTTTTAAACAATTTTTTTTTTATATTTAAAATTATATTTATATTAAAGTATAATATTTTTAAAAATCAAATTATAATAATTTAATAAATGGAATAATTTGTTTTTAAAAATTTTTTATAAGATATTTTATATTATAATAAGTTCTATATTTTTATATCTTATATTTTTGAATTTATTTAATTATATCTTAATCAATTTTTATAATTCAGTTTTTGTATTTTTCTTATAAATTTATGTTAATAAAGACTTTATATATGTTTTATATCTATTATTTTAAGAACTTGATAAATTATATTAATATAATATTTTTCTTATATAATCTCAATATATTAGTTGTTACTTCACATTTGTTTTTATAATTTTTGAACAATAACTTGTTTATTATACGAAATAGGCTTTAGTAAACAATTAGAAATAGATTTATTTTTAATTTGTTTGATTTAAAATATTTTTAAATCTTAAAATTATAAAATAATAAATATTATTTTTATCTTTAATAACTACTTATCTCAAACTATATTCTTATTCAAGTAAATAATAATCATTATTCTTTATTTTATGAATAATTATTTTGAAGACATTGATTAATAATAATACATATAATATACACTATTAATTTCATTATAATTTAATTAAAAATCAACGTACAAATGTGTTCTTTTTTGAAGCCACTATATACGTATATAATATACAGTATATCAAAAGTTATTATTAATAAATTCAATATTTTTTTATTTAAATAATGTATCCGAAATAAATGACTAGTTTATTGATAATATGATTGGAAAAATTCCAGTTTGTTTTTCAAGTTAATATAATTAATTAAAGCTAGGATCGTAAATTGAAAGAAATCAAAACAAGTAGTGATTTGCATATTAAATTTCATACTAAATTTCACTTTTGAAGTGCATGTAAATTTTAATACACTAGTAACCGTCAATAGAAACAATTTTCGAAATGCAAAAAAACGACGGCTCTTGAAAAAAAGCATTTTACAATTTATAGCTAAGTAGTATGAGGGATCAAATTATCTTAGCCAACAATCTGTTTTTGGTTTTATTAAAAATTCAGGTTTCTGGTTCCAATCTATATGAATATTGCTAGATTCGGTTTGTGTGACGCAGATATTCTCATCTACCACGGGAAGGAGATAAGAATGAAGTATCGGTAGAGGGCGACAAAATGGATATAAATTCGTTGAATTTATCATTTAAATTGACCATCATCTTTGGAGTTGATTGACTTGCACATATCAAGCGTAGGCTATTAAAATCCAGATATCCTTGCTCTCTTTTTGGGTTTCTCTTTTGTGCCGTTGTCCTCTTCAATTTTCGTATCATTTGAGGGATTTACAGATTCTTCAAATTCATGTGCAACCGGGCTTTTTGCATGAGCAAGGGTAGGTGCGTCAAAGTTATCCGAGAGATCCTCTGAGTCGTACTGGGAAGATTGTGAATGAGTCGGTCTTCCTAAATCATTAAAGCTTTCTTCATTTTCATCAGAGGAAAGATCATCTGTTGGGACTGGACTTCTGATGACGGTTAGTGAAGATGGTTGATGTATATCGCCTTCACTTTGAATTCTAGTATCAGTGTCATCAATTCTATAACAAAATTCGTACTCTTTAGGATCTTGACCTATGGTCCAGTCGTCTAGCAAAGATTGTGCGAATGTTGTAAGCTTGAATGACTGAAGTTCTTCCAGTATAACTTGCTTCTTGCAAATTGACTTCGAATGAGTACACTTAATTCCAATGGGTTCAAGGGTCGCCGCTTCTGGCGTTGACTTCGAGATTGGAAGGAAATGTGAAGTCAGAGAATCTCTTGAGGACCTTTCTTCATTTGATGCAAGAGCATATAAACTATAGATGAGATCATGTGCAACTTCATCTATAGCGAAGTCACGGAGTATTTTTATTTTATCTTTGACGTTCGAAGGGAATGATCCGTTTATGAGGTCATTTTCTATTTTTTGCAACCAATTTTCATCGGCCCATCTGATCTCACTGGGGTTAATTAGATTTCTCTCCGATAAAGGTAACGGATAGTGTCTTCGTAGGGTAGCCTTAATCTCTCTAATTGAATCATCAGTATTATTTAAAGAGGTATTGTTCAAAGGGAACCCATAAGAAAGCGAATAATTAAAAATCGGACGAAGTTCGCCGTATATATTCGATATCTGCTCTAATGTTATCTTCATTTCGGCGCTGTTCCAATCAACGATCTTTATCGTATTCTCATTTCTAAATGATTGTAATCCCTTATTTGAATTGTCCAAAGATGATACATTTTTCAATATTTCATATCTGTTGTGTGAATTAAGCGGTTTATAAAATTAATGACAAAACGGAAATCACGTTAAAGGATACGGAGTTAGGATATGTCCATCACTGTTATTAAGATAATGACGAGTATTCCAAGAGATGTGGCTAATATCCATTTTGCGTGTCTGTATGACTTCTTTTGTAATACGCCATGAACGTTCTTCAATGGCTTCTTGCGTCTGACTCACTGATTGCACGTTCTTTCTCGGTCTCCCACGTGGCCTACCACTTTTTTTAGATTTTTTGCTTACCCTTTCCCCCAGTCCACGTGATTCAATTCTTTGTTTGTGAATCCTCCTCTGTGAGTAATAAAAAGTCGAAAATAGTTCATGGTTGTGTTGACAGGAAAGTTTTGTTATGAATATTTGATCATCGAGCTTTTGGCGACTAAGAGTGACCTTCCACGTGCAAGGGTAAAATCGGTTAAGCCCGTTTGCATATGTTTTTTCGATCAGTTTACCGTTCTCGCAATAGAAGGTCACTGATCGTACATCTCCCAAGATGTCGTAAGTCACCGATTTCTTGCTACACATAAAACCTGTCGATTGTGCATAATTTTCAAAGAACGTCTCAACAAGTTCCCAGGACGAGAACACAGAATTCATTGAGAGAGTATCGGAATTAGTATCTTTGTAGAAAGGAAACCTAAATTCTCTGGCTGCGTCTTTGGATGCAGGAGGAAAGGGAGAATTAGAAAGCATATATTTATGCGTGATATGTAACCATGAAATTACTCACAATTCCATATTTTGTCTAGAGGCCAAATGCGATATGTCTTAAACTGCATTTCAGGATTCGTCCCGACGTCTCTGTCTGCCAAGGTTTGCAAAGTACTTACTGTATCCGGCATTTCGATGATTTGCGTGTCATCAAGCTTTGACGTATCTTGTTCCGAAAAAGTATCAGCTTTGTGGTTCAAATAAAATTCCTGCGAATATAAAGCTCCTGTGTGCGAAAGTTGTATGGCACTAAAGCACATTATGGGATTCGCGGAGGTGTTCCCTTCTCGATACTTAACATCATTTTTTAGCAATATGACACTTCCTAAAGGAGGTAATTTCGGAGGTTGCGTCTCTTCAGTTGATTGATACAATCTTGGCTGACAAACTAATGTTGATCTGATGTAGCGTGATCGATTGAAAGTTGGATGTTCGTGAAATGATGGAATTGAAATAGGAAAGTCGGTTGCGGACACCAAATCGGACGTGGAGAATTGAAAAACATTTAACTTTGGTATGTTTTTCGTCCATGTTAAAACGATTGAATCTTTGGAAAGAAATATACAAAAGTGTCTTTCAATTTCGATATTATTGACCCATGGTCTCGTATCTCCGAAATTTGCGTGTACACTTACTGCCTCCATCATTTATCATGCTCAAGCCAGAAGGTTCACCACGATGGTGAACCCATTTGAGTAATTCCCGGTTAGGGAAACGCTGATCCAGCAATATTATATCATTTCTGGTTGCGAGAATGGACTGAAACGAATTAAGTGTAGGAAAACGTTGAAACGCAAATATATGATCTCCATCATTTATGTCAAATAGATTGATAGTGGTTGTGTCGGTGACAGGAGCCTAAGAGAGAGAAAGAAAAACAAACATAATATAAATGACAATGTGCTTATTTATGATACGGCGGACAGAAGTGATGAGAGTACCCTAAAATCAAGAAGATCCACAGTTTTTCGGGAGGCAACAAAAAGACATTGAGGGTGGGCTGCGAACTCACAGATCCTCCATAAATCTGTCGGCCGTACATACTCTTGATCCTGTGAAGCTATTATGGTTTCTACTATATTCCTTTGTGATTCATATACTTGAATAAGCTGTTATAATATGTCTAATGTATGAAATGTAATTTCAATAGGCTACTTACGACGACGAAATGTGCTGATTCCTTTCTGCCGTCCATAAATAGACACCTCCGCCGGCATCCACAATAACTGCTTCGCCATATAACATTGGGTTGAATGTAATATGCATTTGATCAAATGAGGATCCCGATATTTGACCAGGTATGGTGTCCAACGTCAAAGCTTTCAATCCAGAGTTGTCCATTTCCGAGTCAATATTGAGGATCCGGAGGAATGTTGTTCCAGTCATTGTGCGTACAGCCATTAGAGCTATAAGAAGATTATGTGTAGGTAAAGCAACAAGCAATCGATCAAAAAAACATATACCAGATAGGTTGATGGCGCGTAAAATTTATATCAAGATCTTACGTGGTAAGGGTTTAAAATCAATAATCGATGATGATGAAGCGTTGAGTGATGTTGTAGTTATTTGCCTAATGGGTGTCTTAAACTTTAACTTTGATATAGCCGATAAATCCATTTGATAGTGTCCAGTGGAAAGATCTTTGTCACGCGGTTTTTCGTGATATGTCATTGGCGTAAAACCTTTATATAAAATTTGGATCAAAGTGACAAAATGAAGCCAAAGTAAACGACATGATAGTAAGAGAAGTTTCACGTACACAGTTCTGATCCGGCTTGTCCAATAGGAAATGCCATAAATTTATTTGTCTGCCCTGGACCCGCTTCATATTCTCCCAACGAAATAAGCTGCGCGCTCACATATGGATCACAATTTTCCGACTTTATCTCTTTATTCAATTCTTCAGCTAGAATATCCACGAGAAAGTCACTTGGGACATCAAATTCGGGATATCTTTCTTGCAAATATTTTACCTGATAAATAATATTCCTAAGTATATGAATGCTAAAAGGGACGCGTTTGTAAAAATCGGTCAAGTTTCTACTTACAGATTGGGTAGCAAGCGGACTTTCGAGTTCATTTATTAATTTAACTGCTGGACTATAACGACGCGTGTGTGGGAATACTTGTGCGAGTGGTGTGATGGGATTGACCCGTTTATCTTTTTCGCAGAAAACGGAATTTTTCAATAATTGAGGGCCATGTGAAATAACAACAGTGAAACATGGTGCAACGAAGGATCTTACGGGTTGAGTTGTTGGCGGAGAACCATTGGATATCGCGACCTGTCCCCTCCCTGTAAGACAAGCCTCCGAATCGACCAAAGTCTAGTCGTGTAGACAGTAAAGACGTTTGAGGCCACGTGAACAAAGGAGCTGTTGGTGTGCTCATTACAAAATAACGTGTCTGATGAATGGAATTTGTAGGAGGTATTTATGTCGCGTGATTCATTACGTAACTACTTAAAGTGATCGCAAAAATAATCTACATTGGATAAAAAATGTATCACATTTGCTATTGCCAACTCTTATGTAGTAATCTAGATCAATCGATTTTTATATAGGATTTCAAATTTTATTTATTAAACAATAATTGCAACAATAAATAATCCGCCAATCATTGATTTCCCCAAGGTTCCATTTGTTTTCCCAATTGAATCATCGCATTTCTTCCGCCTTTAATTCGGTAATTACATAGTGTCAATTTTGGTTTGTTGACTCGGTGTTATTGGTGATGGCGGTGACGAAGGGATCTTTTGATCTTCCGGGTTACTCTTTTCTGATTCCGGTTCTTCAAAGGTCACACTTTTGGTCTTCTGAATCTTTTGAATCGTCTCCACCAATTTAGCCGCTCTTACCCACTTTCTGCGACGAGTGTACTTTCTGAATCCACCTTTGGATGAAGGTCCCTTCCATCGATTATCAAAATACTCCCATCCCTCGTTGTCAACGTTGTCACTGGATTCAATCGTCCACTCTTGATCGGTCCATCGCCATTCGATTGTCTTTTGGATATAAACGTTAGGATCTTCGGGAGTTGGAATATGAGTTGTAGTGGGTGGCGGAAGCTGAAATGAGTCTTTGTGATTTGTTGGCTCCTGGTATTCGTCAGACCTGTAAACACGAATTAATAGGAAATCTTTACACAATGAATGCGTTAAGTAGATCATTTACCAGGCGGGTCTTTCATTAGGGAATAGATTGGAAGTCCAATCCAACCCAAGCCACCAACGTTGATTCTCATACAAAACAAACTTGAATATTAAATCTGTGGAGGTCTTTGTATCATTATCAGAACTTTCCTTTTTCAACGCGAGCTTCCTCTGTTTATCCATCGCCCTACGTAAAAAAGCGCCAACGGAGAATCCGCCGCCCGGTTGTTTTAACCTTCCACTAAACACAAAGCCAAGAATAAAACTGACAATTCCACGGAAAAATGGAGATTGCATGAGCACGGATCTAATCACTCTCAACCATGGACTATTCCAAACCAAGAAGGAGGTCACAGTGATTATGAAAATCCAGGTTAACGGTATAATCCAGTTGATGAGTATCCAAAGAGGAGACAAGTAGATCAAACCGAAAAACACCTTTTGAGTTTGCGCAGGATTTGACCAGTCAATGTAGGAATCCACGGTGTTTAAGAAAGCGTGAAATGAAGAGAGTTTATCAGAAATCCGGTTTATCTCGTGAACCGTCCGATTTAAATCTGCTTGCGAAGTTGCTCGCGACGCAAAACTAGCTTTACCTGAGAAAGCGAAGCGACATGGTCAGCAAATCATAACGTAGATACGTAATCCTCGCATCTCATTTACCTAGCCTTTCGCTCTTTCCTTTCTCTACCCAACGCAAGACGATCAAGAGGAAAAGGCTCAAAGGAATGCCATAGATTATTATCTCCTTGGGGTACAAACATACAGTCCACCAGGCAGCAACCAGCAAGCAAGATTCTGAAGGATTCCCCGTTGACCATGTTACTAACGACAAAAATTGTGAAAACAAATGTACTAATGGGGAGGTATATGTTAAAACGCGAGTAATGCTAGGCGGAGTTGAAGACAAGAAGTCAACCGGGGAAGGTGGTTGCGAGATGCTCACGGGAGAAGACATCTTGATGGTATCTTGTGAAGCTGTCGACTCGGGAGGAATATTCGCGAGGAAGAAAGCCTGTGAATCGAAAACAAGTGACATGAGGAGCTTGAGAAAATCATATGCAAACGTGGATTTACAGATTCATGATTTGTGTCAACCGCGTGATCCTGTTCACGCACGTGTTATGAGATCATAATTGTAATTTTTAAAATTACAAGGAAGTCATTGTTTTCCACGTTGACATTTGAGGAAAGGAAATCGAGGAGATGTAATTGCAAGCTGCATCGCACAATCCCAATCTTCACGCAATACAGATCCATTATATATTGGAGATCACTTGCAGTAAAATTTGAATAAATTTCCGAAAAGAAAATTCCCTCAAATGATCGTAAAAAGTTGTTGACTTGCAATAATCCAATGTTAAATTAAAAAAATATTTGACTAGATGGAATTAACGTGTTGGTGTTCTGAGAATATTTTTTTTTTGATATTATCTTATTGTGTTACACCAGTTACACCATGTATCATCAGATCAAGTGCCTCAATATGAAAACTTTACGTACGAACTGATTTGTTCGCGAAAATATCTTTTTGTCATTTGATTCCAGGAAACTTGTTTTTGAACGTAATTGTAGTATCTTTGCAAAGCATAATCCGCCAGCATAAACTGTTGGTTCGCCTACGGAAATTATGAAACACCTTTTTTCGTTATCGTTGGTGGGATGCAGCCTGGTGCTGTGGTTTGTATTGACCATAACAACCAGTTTTGCATCCGAAATACATCAGGAAGGATATTGTGTAATGCGCGGTCAATGTGGCTCAAAGATTAGTTTTGGTAAACAGCTAAATTGTCCCTACAACGAACCAGCAGTCGAGGTAGCGTGTAATTCTTGTATGCTAAATTGCAAAGGTCTTCGGAGTTATAAACAACTTCGTGCGTTGCTTCTCTCTCTAGTTTGTACTGCCAAGAAGTTGTTTAACAATTTTATTTTGTTATCATTTTGTTTGGTAATTATAACAGCCTGACGAAGACTTGAGGTCAAAACTTGTTGAAATTTGTGGAGCTCAATTTGAAAACTCAAAAACATGTTGTGATGCAGGTCAACTGGAAGATCTGGAAGTCAACATAAAACAAGTCGAGACGTTAATTGGTTCATGTCCCGCTTGCTGGAAGAACTTTCTTTATTTTTTTTGCACCTTCACATGCTCACCAAATCAATCAACTTTTGTAAATGTGACGTCTACTGGAATTTCAAAAGATAGTATGACTATTGTTACAAGCGTGGATTTCTTTGTCGGCGAAGATCAAGGAAGGGGTTTTTACGATTCTTGCAAAGACATCAAATTTACTGCGACAAATGGGTATGTAATGGACTTTATTGGTGGTGGCGCCAAAAATTATCATGATATGTTAATCTACCTGGGAACGGAACGACCAATGGGATCTCCATTTCAGATTGATTTTCCACTAGTCGATCCTTCAGGCGCAATGACCCCTTACAATGATCCAGCAAAACAATGTAATGACACAGATATCAACTATCGATGTTCTTGTGTTGATTGTGAATCAGTGTGCCCTATTCTCGATCCGACCCCAGATGAATATCCGTCATGCCATGTGGGCTCACTGGATTGCTGGTCATTTGGAATAGTCATGATTAGCAGTGTCATACTCATCTTGGTCATAATCAAGTTTTGGTATGGTAGATCGCAAAAATTAGATAATTCCGGATTTGTACGAGTCCCTGTTTCGGAAGCCGAAGCCGAAGCCGAACTTTTGAATTCAGGAAATTCGCGACATTACTTGCTCAATGCCATTCTTCAGGAGTACTTTTATCAGCAAGGATACATTTGTGCGAGGTACCCTTGGAAAACTATATTTTTGGCATTCCTCTTCGTGTCTCTAGCATCCACGGGTTGGTTATTCTTTGCGGTGGAAACCGATCCTGTTCGTCTCTGGGTCGCACCAAATTCGGATGCGGCAACGCAGAAGGAATTTTTTGATAAAAGCTTTGGTCCGTTTTATCGAACCCAGCAAATATTTATTACTAATAGGGACCCAACGCAAAGTGTTGTGTCCTACGAGAATCTCAAAAGTCTATTCATAATGGAACAGCAAATTCGAAAACTTGAATCTTATCCAGACCATCTTACTCTGCAAGATCTATGTTTTCATCCGAATGGGGACGCATGTATAGTGCAGTCGGTTGCCGGTTATTGGCAATCCCAGGTTGAGAAACTCAAGCCTGATACATGGCAAGATGAATTCGAAATGTGCACAAATACTCCGTCGTATTGTTTGCCAGACTTTCAACAACCACTGAAACCTGACATGATTCTTGGTGGTTTCGATGACAAGAATTATATATCAGCAAAGGCTTTTGTGCTCACGTTTGTTTTGAATAATTATGTGAACGAAAGAAGGATTGGCATGGCCGAGGAATGGGAGAAATCGTTAAGAGAATACTTGGAAGATGTCATTGAGGGAAAAAATAATGACATAAATATGACGCAGCTGAGAATAAGTTTTTCCACAGAGGTTTGTACTACTTTCGGATCTAACACTTCCCTCATTCGCTTTACCCAATAAAATCTATTAATTAGTGATTGTTAATAATTATCAGAGTTCTCTAGAGATCGAGCTGAATAAATCTACCAACACAGACATTCTAACCATAGCCATTTCGTATATCGTGATGTTTCTCTACGCATCTTTTGCTTTGGGTAACACGACAACATTTCCACGCACGATCATTGACTCAAAGTTCATGCTAGGAATTAGTGGAATAGTCATTGTCTTGGCATCGGTTTCAACCTCTGTAGGAATATTCTCATTTTTAAAGATAAAGGTCACCTTGATTATTGCGGAAGTCATACCATTCCTGGTGCTCGCAGTGGGAGTTGATAATATATTTATTCTTAACCACGAATTCGAGAGGTTAACATTGAAATCACTTGGTAGAGAGTCGGTGGAAGAACGTATTGCAAAGACCTTGGGACGCATGGGACC
>CAJVPV010004052.1:0-10465 GCA_910591835.1 Acaulospora morrowiae | reverse complement strand
GAGTGCTGGAAAGTGAAAAGTTTCTTGAGAAAGTTTGTTACCAAATAAGGAAATTTTTGAGTAAAAAATTGATTGTCGGAAAGAGTTTTTTTTTTTTCCACTGTATATATTATCTTAATTGATTAATTAATTAATTATTAATAAAAATAAAAATTTAATTTTAAGTAATTTTTTTTGTTTCAAACTATATAATAGTTATAGAAAAGATTTGAACTTTTTTTATAATTAATAAAAAACTTGTAAAATAGATTTTATTTATATAAAAATTTGTGAAAATAATAACAATCGTTATAAAAAAAAAATACATAAATATCAATAGTTGGATTTTTTTTCTTCTTTTTTAATTACTTGTTTAAAACAGTTTTTATACTACTTGCTAAATTAAGATAGAGGTCTTAATCTAAACTGGTTCATTCTTTTTGAATAATTGATCAAAAATTAGTAGTGTTAAGTTTTTTTTTTAATAAGCCTATTGTTTATAGTTTTTTCTATTCTATTTTTTAGTACAGCCTATAGGTTCTCTATGGAATTCAGATTAGATAAATTTAAAGGCTAATCAAGCATTCAAACATAATGATTTTTAAAAAGCTGATGTATAACCTGAGCTATATGAATAAAAAAGTTGTTCTGCTGGAAATGCCAACTATAATCTGCTTATGAAGCATTAGAGAAAAAGTGAATTTCAGGAATTTCACAGTATCTTTGTAAGTTAAGGTTTTCTATAAATAAAACTAGTGTAATTGGCTCCATATAAAAAATGCTTCCTATACATAAATTTTTAATAGATGTTTTACTATGCTATAGTGTGAACATGAGCTTTTATAATAATATCTTACTTATTTTATGTTTCTAAATATTTATAGTATTGTTTCATCAGAAAAAATCATGCTAGACCATCTGTTTTGTACATGTTCATGGGTCCAGTCAAGATAGACAACAATATAGAAGAGTTAAAGAAGGTGAACATGTAATGGTTAGCAAACAATATATTGAAGATTTTTTTTAAGAATTTCCTGGATAGTATAAACTATACATGTTTTCTTATTACTATAAAAGGAAATTTGATTGACAATACAATTTCAAATTAAATACGATTTTCAATTATTTACTAATTGTTACTTAGTAATACAAATATAATATGGTTTTTGAAAAATGTCCAAATTAAATATGAACACAGTTATAGTATAAACTGATATATTTAAATTGAGATGGGTTTCATTAAGTTTGACAACCATTTTAGTAGCAGTAACTATATTATTGGCTTGTATGAGTTGCTCAAGATAACAACACTCTTTCGGTATAAGAATTTTAGGTCTTTCGGAAATAAGAAGTGAAACAAAATTACCTCTTTTTTTGAGTTGATTTATATGATCATATATTGTGCTCTTTGAAAAACCTGAAATTTATATAATTTCAACAGATTTTCTTATGACTGTTTTTTGCACAGTTGGATGACATTGTTTATGTTTAGTACTGATTTGGTAGCTTAAAATAGTCAAATTATTTATATAAACCAGTGTGTGTAAGTCATTTAATATAAACCAGTGTGTATAAGTCATTTAATATAAATAACTCATTCCAAAAATGGACTTACCCAGAATTCGGTTGTCATTGCACTTTTTTGTGTAATGAAACAAAAGTTCAGATCTTTTTTGTGCCCACTGTATATATTTATCAATCTTAAAAGATCGAATCAATATACAGTATAATGTGAAAATTATTTTTAATCATTATTCTTTTAAAGATTACATTATAATTATCATCGTAATTACAGTATTTTTCATATACAGTAATGGTTATAAAAAAAGATTTTTTTTTTATGATATTGCAAAATAAAATTAAAAATTAAAAATCTATTCGATAATATGCATTATTATATCATATTGTATATACTGTAATGATCGATTTGTAATAATTGATTTATCAAAATTAATAATTCAACTGTATTTTTTACAATTACATTCAACTGTTTATTATCGGGTACGAATTTAATGATCAAATTTAAAGATTCTGCACGATTGAACAGGGTTAAATTAGATCGATAAAGACTTACCCGCCTCTATAGAATAAGCACGTGATTCGACCAAAGACACACTCAAAGTGATCATCCCGCAGTAGACGCGACACCAGGCTGAAGTTGCTGAACCGGTTATCCCCGCCCATCACCTTCAAGCGATATCATAAATAGCAATATCTTAAAAATTCTACTAATGTACGATGTATCTGGAGATTGCGAATTTGGAAAATCATTCATTAAAATTAATACGGTAATAAACATCGGTGGCTGATTATTCTTAATTGAACCTTATTTTTATCCACTTTTTTTTTGCAGGATTCGAAAAATAGAATTTATTGAAATAGCAACAGCGATCATTCCGCAGGTAAAACAATAGTGATTCGCCGTAAAATTTAGGTTTGAGAAAAAAAAAGTCCTTACAGTCGTATGGTCCATAAAAAAGGAATTTATCAACAGACATTGAGATGCATTTGGAACAATAAGAATTATAAATAAGTTAAAATCATTGTACCCAAATAATTCAGGAATGCCAAAAATAAGATGTTTAATTGGTAGGTGTAACATCCCATTGTCAGACGGCCCACCTAACATTCGGACTGCTTTTCTCCCATACTCACAGCCACAACGAAAGCAAGTTTCTCGATGGTCTGTTTTACGTATTTTATATTGATTTCGCATCATCGGAATTGCAGATAGGTGATTGGTGACTGATTATGCACACACGCAAGTCATCTTATTTCCTCCTGATAATTGCGCGCATTTAAGAAATGTAATAATTAATGTGCAGGCGTTTGCGAGGTGGGAACATCGGTGTCAAATCACCTCTTAATCATTTATCTACAGCTTAATTGAATCAACCGATTGTGACATGAGTGGCAAATTACATACAGCGGCTATATTATTAAAGCGAGATGGCGATATAGATTTAATATAAACAAATATAACTCAATGTCCCAGTGTCAGACCATAATCTTCATAATAAAGACCAAAAATGATGTGGGTTTATATGTCTAGTGGATCAAGACGCCGGTTTCACCACCTGAGCATGCGGTTCCTTTGTGCATTATATTTCTAGAAGGATCGCACTGAACATAACGAGCACAAAGCGATGTTACAAAAATGCAATTATCCACGCAGCTGTGTAATAGTTGTCATTTGGGACGTCCAATGATTTCGTGAAAGTCGGAATGTTGGATATTGAATTTAAAATATTTGAAAGTCAGATGTTAACTTATAGGATAATGATAATAACACATGATTGATCTGTCATTCCTGGAATATACACAATGGAAAGCTTAACTCGTGTGTTGATAGAATTCTTGCTTTATTTGTTGCACACGTTCAAAATTCAGTTGCCTGTGTGCGTGCATGGTATAGCAATATAGCAATTAGAATGAATAATGCACAGCGGTGAATTAAAGTTTACAGTACAGCTCGGTGGGCGAGAGTCTCATTCTATTTGTAATCATTTAAAAAATTTTTACATCTTATTAGGGGGGAGATGCACAGTATGCGCTGCAGTCAAAGTTTTTTTCTTCTTTTTTTAAAAAAAAAAAAAAAAAAAGAAAGAAAGAAACAATAATAATGATGTAAAAGTAAAAAAAAAAAATAGACTTGTTTAATTAATTTTATTACTTGGAAACACTAACTTGAAAGAATATCTGCGGTGACGGGTGGCGGTAAATAATAATTCCCAAAATATATAGAATCGCTGCGATATGACAGCAGAATTTCCTAAGTAACGTAACTGTGTCACTTAACGTAATGTTCATTCCGTTACGTATTTTTAACATTGATGCCAAGCCAATCCAGCTTACGTGCTGGTGTTAGTATTATTACCGACTGGAGGACTTTTTTTACGACCTTGTGCGGAAAAGTCATGGCTATGTAACCCACTGCCAAATTTCCGTCATTGTCATTGGATCGGTGTAAAGATTGGATTATTTTTTTTTTAGTTTAACATAAGTAACAAGACCTTATATGGATAATGCACAATCCCACCATTACATCAACTATCTTTAAAGATGATCAAAAATTTGTGGAATCTCCCCCGCCTACCAAAACCTCACGTACCAATTTTGGCAGTCGCATGTCAAATAAAAACCCACTGGGTAACGGCTTTCAAAAATTTCAGTTTAACACCAGCTCCGATTTTTTGAAAACGAAGAAAATAGAATTTTTTTCCCGTGTTAAATAAAAAAATGACTCCGGCCTCCGTAACTCCGTCGAGAAATTCTTTGGATGATGAATTCGACGAAGAAGCAAGGAGCTTTTCATCTCCACGTTCGCCGCAATCCTCCTCCTCAACATCTCCTTCCTCTTCTACACAGTCCCTAACAAAAGACAATAGGATTGGTTATGATTATTATCCTCCACTTTCCCCTGAAGATGTCAAAAATGATTTTTGGGATTCTATTTATAACCGAAGTCCATCAGAGTCCTCCATTACATTTGAGTATCAACATCGAAGGTCTTCGTTACCCAGCGTGGCGTCATCCACTTCATCTTGCTTCAGTTACAGGCAAGACAAAGCACCGTTAAGGTGGAGAAATAAACATGTCCTCAATTCAAAAAACCAAGCTATTGGTCAATCGACGAACACTTCCATAGCAGGTCAGAACCATATTAAATATTCGTACAGGGAGGCAATGGATGTGATATGCGGTGGTGAAGTTCAAAATTCCTACCCCCGTCAAGAATGCGAAAGTTCCAACGTCACCCCATTTACTTCGGTCACAACCTTGAGTAATATCTCGGAATCTTTGGACCCATCGATTTTGAACTCGGATGGAATTTTCAAATTATCCGAACTTCACATGATATCGCTTCTCCAAAGGGACGACTTGGAAATACCCGAAGTGGAGATATGGAATAAAGTTATAGCTTGGGGTGTGAAAAATGCCTTTACAGAAGATCAATTTGATGCTGATGTATCAAAATGGTCACCAAAGGATTTTGAAGCACTCGCAAAAACGTTGAGAAATTGTATATACTGGATTCGATTTCATCAGATCGAACCTCACGACTTTGCCAAATCCGTCCTCCCGTATAGACCAATTATACCACCATTTATCATTGGCAATTTCTTGCGACAACAAATTACTGGTCACATTCAATTGACACCGTTATTGGCACCTCCAAGAATTGCTTCAACATTAGTGGACTCGTCCATCATTACTGGTCGACATGCAACAATTTTAGAAAGTTGGATAAAAGAAAATGAATTATCGGACGAAATTTTCTCATGTAAATTCAATCTTCTCTACCGCGGAAGTCGTGACGGCGTCTCACCAAAAAAATTTCATAGAAGATGCGACAATCAGGGTCCAACAATATTGATTGTAAAAATTTTTGGTTCCGATCAAATTGTTGGTGGATATAATCCAATAAGTTACCAGAGAACGCGAAAAATTTGGATGAGAAATGCCAAGGAAAAAATGGAAAATTTGAAAAAAATGGATTCGTTTATATTTTCTTTCCAGGCGCGCTATTATCCAGAAGAAACTGCTGTAATAAGTAGAGTATTGTCACAGCGTGCGAAGGAGGCCACAATAAAACATCGCCTCGGTCCGTGTTTCGGCATGGGACCCGACCTTTCGGTTAAATTGGATGTAAAAGACAAGACAACCAAACTTTATCCCGTTTCCTACGAACATTCTATATTAGATCGTGAGAACGTGGAATGGGAGGACTTTGAAATATTTCAAGTTGTAAAAGCCTCATAAAAAACTTCGTTTTATTATTAATTAAAAATTTAAGAGACGAACGTTCAAAGTTTTTTTTTTTCTCAAATAAACCTTCAATTTACTACGCTTCTTCAAAATTGCTTATTACGCTTATTACATACTCATCCCCATTATACATCAAAAAAAAAAAAAGGTCATTTCTCCTCTCATAGAATTACTCCTCCCTCTTTCTTTCGTCGGAAACAAAAATTGCGCAACCATTGTCCTTTGTTCATTGTCGGTAAAACATTGAATGGTTGAACAACTTGATGAACATTGGCGCAACCGTACAAGCGTACTACTGTGCCGTAACATCTTACCACTCTCTTGAGAAACAATGGTTTGATTGAAATGTAACATTCATTTTAATTGACTAAAAAGTAAAAAATCAGGTTCGCAATCATTATTTAAAAAAAGTACTTCTTTATCTCCTTGGCTAGGATTTCGGTAATTGGCATGGAATAAGTTAATTCCGTGTGACATTGCCTGAATGAATGCCGTATTAATATGTTGCATCTAAGGAATTTCGTGTTTTAAGGTTATCTTTTTGGAATAATCTTTATACAAAAAATATTGATTTAAAACGGAACGGGTACGAATAACTCATCTGTAAAAATAAAATACATTGTAACTAAGGATTCTTCAAATCTTAAAAAATGGGCGATTACGCAAAAGGGTTTTCTTTCAAAAAAAAATATATATAATAATATAATAATAAATCAAAATTCAATAATTCAAATTTGTACGAGTTTCACAAGACGCGATGTGCTGTATACTGTAAAGGTGCATGTTGGTTTATATTGCAGGGGAAAATCGTGCCACACCATAAAACTTGCGACAAGTAGAGAATTAAAAAAAAAAACTGTTGTTTTTTTTTTTTTAATGATTAATATAGTAATTTTAATTATACGCCGTATGTCATTCTCTCTATCATTTTTTATAATGTCAAATCCTTACGAATTGTTCCGTTCCCATTTATGTATATACTGATATCTCAAATTTCCAAGCATTATCATATGTCACAATCGTCATGGTTATTTAACTTTCATAATACTGTATACTGTACATAGTTACCATTAAAAGAAATATTGAAAATAGTTGGTTATTTTTGGAATTTTCGATTTTACAAAAATAACATTTTTTTCGAAATTTATCGCGTCATCCTTGTGCAGGGACCACGTTGATCATATCCGATTTTAATGCGTTGCCACGAAGAGATCCTCTGATAATACAGTCTATCCCGTATGTACAGTATGTTTTAAAAGTATAGACATATCAATTCGATGACACATAGAAAGTGAGAAAAATTAATAAAATTTTTTTTAAAAATATTAAATAAGTTCGTAATTACATGCAAATATTTGAATAAATAATATTTAAAAAATTAATTTAAAGTAGAAAGTTTTTTAAATTAATTAATAATAATATTTTATTATTATTAAAAAATTTTTATTATTATTATATTATAAAAATATATTCTAATTTTCAAATAATAAAATCATATTTAATATATAATTACAAAAATTAGTTTGAAATATTTATAATTTATATAATAAAAGTCTCATATTTAATGCTTATTTGTGATTAATATATATATAGTGTATAACAAAATTTTTGAATTTATTTATTTATTATTCAAAAGCTATTACATAGAAATTAATAAAAAATCTATTAAAAATTTTTTTTAAAAAAACTCTTTTTTCAAATATATTTGTATCTGAAGAAAATTAATAAAAAAAAAATCAAAAATTTTTTCTTCAAAAAAAACTACAAAGGATCCTGAAAAATCTTTTTCATTTTTTAAAGACCAATCCATTAAACCAGCTTATACCTTATTTGACATCCTTATTACTGGTGTTAACAAATGCTTGACAGTAATTTTTCACAAAAACAACATCAACATCATTTATATTATCAATCTTATTGCTTATACTTGCTTTTCAAAATTTAAAAACCCCTAAAAAACATGGTTAATACCAGTATACTTTCAAGAAAATAATTATAAAATTTTTAAATTAATTTTAAATATACAAAAAAAGACTTGAAAACTACTATACTGAAGTAAAAACCAATATATCAAATCCTATGTCCTTGGAAACAATAAAATTTTTTTAAATAAACAAGTATTATGAAAAAGTTTCTCAAATAAAAACTTAATTACAGTCTTTATATCTTTTGAAATGAAATTAATATTAATATTGATGAAGTAACCAAAAAAATTTTTTTTGAAGTAAAAAACTGAAGCACCTATGTTTTTTCAAACATTTCTGTCCTAATTGGAAAAGTTATCAAGGCCAATGAAATTATTTCTAATAAACTTCAAAAAAACATTCAAAAAAATTATATCAGATTTTGGTTCAAGCCCAAAAATGTATTTAATAAGCTCTTAAAATCTAAAGCTGGCATTAGATCTCTCAATTATATTTAATAAGATCAATTTTAAGATGATTCAGACAAACTTATAGAAATTATCACCAATTATTTCAAAAATACCCTAGTAACAAACCAGTTTGTTATAAATAATAAATGGCAACAGGAATATCTGTCTAAAAAAGATTTCTCAAACAAACTATTTAAAAGTATCTATAAAAAGATTATGATAAAAAAAATTAACAAAGTTTTTATAGATCTTTCCAATTAAAAAACTTCAGGTTTGATGCATATCCCATATAAAACATGAATTAATTTTGACCTAACTACAAGACAGAAGCTCAAAAATTTTTTTAACAAAGCAACAATTAATAATCCAATTTCAAAGTTTTGAAAACAGTTTGCAATTACTTTACTGTTCAAAAAAATCATCTGGTTATATAAACTAGTCAACATATGTTCTATCTCCCTTCTGAAAACAAGTAGGAAAATATTTACAAAGATATAAATAATAAATTATCAACTATTTTTTCAAAACATAATATCCTATTAAGATATAACTTTGTTGGACTGAAGAATCAATTTCAATTATCTTTTCAAAAATTAAGACAGCAAACAACCTTAACAAAAAAATATGGATGATATCATTTGATATATTCAAAGCATTTGATTCAGTAAATCTTTATAGCTTGAAATTAGCAATAAAAAAAATAAGAATTCCAAACCAAAATGTTTAATTGATTCTTGATCTGCTCAGAAAAAGAAAACTTAAAATTATTACATACTATAAATTTACAGATCCACTTGAAGTTAATAAAAGAATTAATTAAGAAGAAACTTTTATACCACTTTTATAAACATTTTTTATAATCCAATAATTTATGCAGTCATCAACAACTCTATTAACAGATCAACTATTTTGGTCTATATAGATGATATCACTATCATCAGTAAAAATATAAAGACTTTACAAAGTATCATTAATGTTTTTACTCATTTCTGTCTCTAAATTCAATCAAATACAACAAAAGTAAAATAAAACTCATCACAAATCTAAACAAATCCTTATAGTTGAAGATACTTCAGTTCAATTCAAACTATACAATGAATTTATCAGATATCTTAAAATCTATCTATTCAGAAAATCTTAATCCATTGCAACAAAGAATTATCTTAAAGAAAAAGTCTCAAACTTCATCAAAGCAATTGTCAATTAAAAAGAATAGAATGGATTAATCACAAGACAGGCCTTTCATTGAATAATACCAATACAAATTGAATATGTTACTCAAGTATTGATTTTTAATAACTTTGACACTAAAACCTTGCAAACAAAATTTAATATAGCTATTAAAAGTAAACTTGGTATTGAAAAAACTATCTTAAATAAAGTTCTGTATCTATAGGCTAGCCTAAACATTATAAAACTCCAGAATAGGATTCATATAACAGCAGTCAAACTTTTAATATCAAAACTTGCTAATAAATAAGTCTACACTTTTTTTATCAAAGAAATCAAACCTTTTCAAGTATCACATGTCATTTGAACATGTCCTATTTGCAACCTGTATTACTTTAAGAACTGCTGGTTAACATTTACTACACAAATAGTCAAAAAATATCAAATTAATATCTGTTCTTATCTCTGTTTACTCGAGAACCCTAATTGCAATTTTTCAATAGAGCCAATAACAAGAATAATGCTCTTTTCCTCTACTTCACAAACATTAGGATTATTAAAGATGTATACATATACAATAACTATAATAAACTATTATTGGATGAATTTCACACCTATAGAGAATACATATAAACTAATCTGATTTCAAAATAATTCAAGAATATTTTATTAATAAATTACAATATTCTAGAAAACTTATTTCTGATACCTAACCCAAAGTTTTGCTTTCAAGCATTTCTTAATAATGGAACAATTGATTTAATCAAAGTTAAAAAAAATATGATTCAATAATAAACAGTTAAAGGATAATACTATTAAATTTTATCTAACAAAAAAATAATATTATATATATGTAACATCCAATTCTATATTATATAAAGAAATATAACAGATATCAAATCAATCTGGACAACAATATATAGTAACATTTACTTTTTTTAAACAAAATTAGTAAACTCCTTTTCCAACTTTCTATTTTATCACTTTTTCTATCAGCCATCATTATAACAATCAATTCTTCCAATTATCTATTATCTATTATAATGATTAACATCTTTTTTCTTAAAGGAAAAATTATTATTCAAAAATTAAATATAGTGTGTTACAAAAGTCTTTGGACTAATATTTTTTAATATAACTTAATAAATAATTATTTAATTAATATAAAACTTT
>CAJVPV010004051.1:0-10465 GCA_910591835.1 Acaulospora morrowiae | reverse complement strand
AATTGGGAATCGTATTTAATTCAGAATCGTATTGTCGATCAAATTTCCTTTTATGGTAATAAGGAAACATGTATAGTGCCAATCCTAATTATGACTTAGAGGCTAACCTATATAGATTGGCTGTAGCACCTTCATGTGATTAGGTATTCATTTACTTCTAGGTAGCTAGACACCATTCAAGGCAATAATATAGATTATTGAATTTCTTTTTTTCTATATTTCTTGAATGGTGCCATAAGAGCACAGGGGTTGGGCCCATTTTGGAGCCTTGTGTTAAACTCTTCCTAGCAAAGAGAGATGTATGTTGTGAAAGTATAATAAATAAAATAAAGTGTGATAGTTATTTGCTCTTTTAAAAAAAAATAATTTACAATTATTATCTGCAAAAATTGTTTCTACACTTTTTTTTTTGTTGTTTTTTTGAAGGAGCAAATGGCTACCATGCTTTATTATTATAATTTTAGACTTGTGATTACAAGATTTATAACATAAATAGCATGACATATATCTTTCTTTGCTAGGAAGAGTTAAATGCAAGGCCTACAGAAGAGCCACATCTCTAAACTTATTGGCACCACTCAAGATACTGCACTCTTTTTGTTTTTATTATAAACTGATATAATAGTATTTTTAATAGTATTAGCAGAAGGTATTGTAACTCCATTTTGCAAAATGTTTAATATATTATAAAAATTTTGAGATTCAACACTTTAAAAGACAAATTGTTAACAACAATCCATCTTACAAGCAAATGCAAGAAAGTTGGTACATTATATGTCTAAATAATTTTAATTAATTTATTTATTAAAAACATAAAATAAATTAACTTATCAAAATCGAAATATTTTCTATTATTTCATGTAATGCAAGTTAATTATTTTTCAGTAGTTTTATTGGATATTTATTCTTAATATGTTTTGACATGCCAGTAGTAATACTTTTGTTTGTACTAGTATGTATTTTGCCATAATTGTACTGAGGTTTTTTTTAAACTTTTATTGAAAGTAAAGTGTTCCCATACCCAGCTCCAATGTTTTTTGCTACTTGTACTTGATAATATACTAGCAATTTCACTGTCAATACAGTCAAACCTCTTTATAATGATATTTTTTATAACGATTTCTGGTTATAATGATATAATTTTGTTTACCCATTTATTATAATATATAGTAAAAAGTCAATTTTTATACCGATAAACTGATTATAATGATACAAATGATCTGATCCAGGCATATCAGTATAAAAAGGTTTGACTGTAATTTCTATTTCATCATATGTTTTTGACTATTGTTCATATTGATGATTATAAAAAAAATGCTTAGATTCATTTCTTTATAATTCATGGATTTATTTAAATTTTCAATATGAATTAATATTGTCGAGAAACAACATTTGAAAATAAATAATATGCTTTGATTTTATAACATTTTATTGCTGTAACTGACTTTGAAATGGATTTGAAATGGATTTTAAAATAGCTTATTAAATATTTTAGTATTTTTAGCCATTTAAATAAATTAAATCATTCAAAACATAACAAAATAAAATTGGATATAAATATAAATTTCGATATTAATTGGTTCAGTATTTTTACATAAAAATTAGTACTGAAATTGAAACCGAAAAACTGGTATCAGTTTTTACTAAAACCAATTAGAACCCTAAATCTACTTATGATAGGTAACTTTTTGTTAAGCAGTTTGTATCTAAATATTCTGTTATTGTGGTCTTGCTGATTAGTATAAAAACTTGTTTTTTCAGTCTATTATTTTCTTGTCTTCTGTTCTAAACCATGTTTTGTATCTCCTTTGCATAGCCCATGTGCTAATCTATTTGTTGTTTTGCCATTGCTTCATGAACCTATTGATATCTATATCTAGGTTCTTGCCTGTCCATTGGAGTATTCCTCTTATACTTCTTATCTGTTAATAGTTGATACCTATGATATATGTATAGTCAAGCTTCTTTTGCTAACTTATCTGCCTATTTGTTGTATTTATCTCTTGTGTGTACTTTGACTTTCTTAATATTGGTGGCTGCTGTTTTCTCTTTCATTCTTATGAATGAGGATTGTTATGAGTATGTTTGTTCCTTTTGCTATTCTCTGTTTTTGTGGAATCTCTGATTGTATTATGTGGATTGTACTTTGTAGCTTTAGATCAACCTTGTGCCTGTATTTCTTCCATTGTGATTCTGTTGTTTTGGAGATGTTGATTACCTTTTCCCTGTGGGGCTTGGATTTTCCATGCTCACCTGATAGTTTTTAAACATGGTGTCTCACATGATTTGAACAGATAATATGGTATGATCACTGTTAGAAATTGAGCAGAAGTTCTCATTGTTAAATTGAAGAAGTATGTTGTTTGCAATGCCATAGGATCCCAGATATAGTCAATTCTGCTGGAGCCTATATTGTTTTTCTGTGTGTGGGTTATCTTTATTGGTTCCCATAGTTGGTGATTATCAGAGAGGTTTCAACTATCCATGAAGTTGAATAGTTCAATTTTGGGTTTTTGGGCTTGGAAAATTCTTGTGTGTTACTTGTTCTATGATCTATTCTTGGGTTAAGTGTTGCATTGAAGTCATCCATTATTATGATCTCATAGTTTTTTGTGAATAGGTCTGTAATAGATTTGCAATCTTCTTTTGTAGTTCATGGCTTTTCTTTTTGTCACTGGACAAGTATACTTGAGCAATCCATGTCTTATGGCCTTCAATTTTGTCTATTGATGCTATATATCTTTCGATACTTCTATGAATTAGTAATAGGATTCCTGCACTTCTGGGATTGTTTTGCTTGGCACTTGAGATACTTTTGTAGTCTTCTTGGTTTAGAAAGGCAAAGTATTAATTTTCTTTGAAAAGTTTTGTTTCACATAGGCCTAATATATCGATTTTCCTTTCTAATATTTCCATTATTAGGTTGGTTTGGTCTGAGTTATAAGTGATTCCTCTAATGTTATGTGTTGCTATTGTTATTTGTAGTGTTTGGATATCATTGTTGTTTGTTGGGGAAGTTGATGTAATTTCTCTTCTCTGGTTTTTTAGGAAGTGTTTTTTGATTGGATAGGAATTTTTCTATTTGTGAGATACTGTTGATATTAATGGTTGTTACTAAAGAGGATTGATATGGGTTGTGTAATGATGCTATTTGAATCTTTAGCATTGATTGTGGTTTAACTAATATGCAGGAGTGGTTATATAACCTTTTCTGATTGTCATTCCTTTCTCTAGTTTGTATAACTGGTCATTAATTTTCTCCAATACACTCTGGATTTGTTGCCAGGTATCGTTTTCTTTTTCCTGGTTTGCACCCCAATGTCTTCTGTTTGAATGAATGTTGTTGGAGGTTTTGGTCTTAATAGGCTGGCCTGTTTTGAAATTTGAAGTTTTCTCTTCTGAGATTGTACTCATTGTATCTTTGTCTTCTGTATCAGAATATTTAGGGTTCCCATGCCTTGTGTGTCTGTTTTCTGAGATGTGGTGCTTGCCTTTGTGATAGTTTTTGTGTTTTCTCTGTTACTTCACCTGGTCTTGTTTCCAAATAGTTCCACATGGGACTTTAAGGCTTTGTTCAAATCTTCTGTATTGGAAAAGCCAAGGATAGCAAATCTTCTCTTCTTTCCTGATTTGTTGTTTGTGGGTATGTGGACAGTTTATGTATTGAGGTGTTTGGTTGCACTCATTATTCTGATTGCTGAGACATTTTTGTTTAGTCCATATAGTCTGGTAGTAATGTTTTTACATTTGGCTAATGTCTTGGTGTAATTTTAATATGGTGTGATTCTGGCCATTACCATTCCCATTGGTATGGCCCATGTTTCTTCTAGGTTTATTAGAAGTGTTGAGAATGTGACTGTTGCTGATTTGAAGTTGTAATTGCTACTTTCCATTTGTATGTTTGAGATTTAGCCATATTTGGATATGGCTCCTCTAAGTCTTTTGGTTAAAAATTCAGAAGATATATCCATTATTATGACTTTTTTTTGCTACCTTTTTGTTTGTGGTGTCTTTATCTTCTGGTAAAAGTATATCACTTGTTTCTTTTTTGTGGAAGGTCAAGATTATGGTTCCGAAAATTGGAATCAAGTAGAATCGAACAGAATCACATGAGGTTCGGAACACTATTAAAAATGATAGTGGGGTATACCCCACCTATTAAATTTAATATAAACTTGAGAATCAAATATAGAATCGAAGAGAATCATTAGGATCCTTAGTCAAGATAGTCATCAGGGGTTGGAAGATTGTTAGTTCTTGCTTGCATTCCAGCATGTTGCCATGCTTTTGAAAGTGTAATATCGTCCATTTGTTTTTTCCTATGGCCTTAACTTGTATTCCTTTATTTGACAAAGGGACCCTTAAGAAGTTGGCTAGGTTTTGCAATTGTTTCTCTCTGTTTTTGCCTTGAATTATACTACATTTTATTCTGAGTTGATATGGACTGTTATGTTCTGAGAGCTTGAATTTGTTGTGTTCAGTATTGTTTTCTTTGGTGAATTTTTTAACACTTGTTTTGGGAGCTGAGATGATAAACTCAAAGCCTTCTTTTCCTTTTTCTAACTTGCTTAAATATTTTTCCTTATCTTTTCTATATTGGAAATGAACAGTATACCATCTATTGCCATTGATGAATGGTGTTTGTATAAGTTTATACTTGTCTTTTATTAAGCAGAGAAGGTTGGAAATATATTTGATTTGTTCTTCCTTGGAGTCTCCAGACATGTTTGCTGCAAGTGCTTCTATTTCAAATTCAGCTGATTTGTTGATGAAAAAGGAATTGGTAGGTATTTATTGCCTGTTTCTTGTGTGGTAATTTTGTATGGTTGTGATGCATTCTTTTGCTGATGGTTGTGTTGGCATCTTCTCTTCATTTTTGTCTTCTGATTCTGTTGTTATTTCCATTGCTGCGAGATTTGAGACTATGCTCTCTATTACTTGGGATTTGTTGTTAAGGTCTTCTTTATTTGCATAGCATCCATTTGTGTTGCAATGTTTGAAGCATTAACTGATTCTATATGTTCTTGAGAAGAAGGTATTTGAACATCTTTTTTATTTCCACTTATGTTTTTAGTGGTTTGTTCATTCATGATAACTTCACTTTCAATTACTTCTTGTTGATAGTTATGGTTGCTGTTTTCTGTCACAGGTTGTACATGTTGTCCAGAAGGTAATGTAGTTTCTGGATCTTTGTTTTGTGAATATCATGAATATTGGACTGAATATAGGATATTCACAATCTGGGCTACCTGTTGTAAATCTTCTAACATGTATCTGTTCAATATGTTCATATAGATGTATGTAAGTTGATGTTGAGAAGCTTTGTGGCTACCACATCTATACCTGTGATGTTTACAATTGTTCCTAAATCTGCCAATTCTGATGCTGTATTTGTTGCACCATTTTCAATTAAAGTACAGAACCACCTTTGTTCTCTTTTTTATTGGTTGTTTTCGATTGTTTTGAGATGTTCTATTATTAGATTTTCTATTTGGGTTGAACTTTTGCTGGGTTGACACCAGTATATTACAATTCTAATATACAGTATATATAGATTGATTTCTTAAAAAAAAAAACAAATTATAAATAAATAATTATTTTTGAAGGCAATAAAATGCTAGATATGATTTTTTTAGATTCAGCTTTTAAACAATACATATATAATATAAATTTTAGAATCACAACAGAAAATTTCCAGTTTATCTTTGAAAATAATTACCCATATTAAATATTATTTCTTAAATTATAGAATATTTTTTAAAACATTTAAAATTTTTTACTTAGAATATTACTTTTTTTTTAAAAAAAAGCAGATAGCTATCATGCTTTATTTTATTTATTATACTTTCACTTTCAAAACAAGGTACAATATCAATAGCATGACATACATCTCTCTTTGCTAGGAAGATTTTAACGCAAGGCTCTAAAATGGGTCCAAACCCTGTGCTCTTTTGGCACCATTCAAGAAATACAGAAAAAAAGAAATTCAAAAATCTATATTATTGCCTTGAATGGCATCTAGCTACCTAGAATTAAATAAATACCTAATCACATAAAGGCACTGCAGTCAATCTATACAGGTTGGCCTTCTAGTCATGATTAGGATTGGCACACCTGCTTTCCAAATATGGCTTGATGTACGGCAAGCAGAGTAGTGTTGGAGGTGGTGGAAAGTGAATACCTTTTTGCATAAAGGTGCTGCAGCCACTTTATACAGGTTTGCCTCCAAGTCACAAAAAGAATTTGGCACACCCGTGATTCAAGTGTGGCAAAAGTGTCTCATGGGTAAAGTTCATATTGATTTTCTTAATGGTGCTAGAACCTAACTTTGTACAATAGACTTATATTGTTTAAGAGGCAAGCAAGGAACTTCTGTTGTTGTCACCAGCTCATTTTCGGGGTATCTAGAATCCCTGGTTGTCACATATTACTCTACTAAGTTTTCCAATCACCAGCATGACACCTGTAACTAATCTAGCTTATTGCTAGTTGCATTGGCATTGGCTATCATTTTGCTTTGGATACTGTAGAACACAACTCTTTGGGTACTTTTGAATAATAATAGTTGTACAGAGGTTTCTTGGGCATATCTAGTCTAACTGCCAATTGGTAAACAAGGCTGAGTTTGGTAATAATGACCATGTCGATCTTTTGAAGGTAAGCTATCTGTCCTTTTTCTGAGCTACAATGAAAGAGAGAAAATTTCCTAAAGCCCATGTTCTAAGAAAGATTACTGCTTCTTAATATGGTTCTTGAGAAAAGGAAGTCGACTGGCCAAAGGAGTGATGTTATGGAGATGGAGTTTTCAAAAGAGAGAGAGGCCTAGAGAGGAAAACCTTCAGGAAAAAAGGAAAACTTAGCTTCAGCAGGAAAAAAAAGGGGGAAGAGAAAGAGGAGGATATAAGATATAAAAAATATATATATAGAAAAGAGAGGAGAAGATAGGGAAAGAGAAATAAAGAGGTATGGGAAGGGAAGCATAGAGAGAGGAGAAAGGAAAAGATGAAGAAAAAAGTAGACAACTCAAAAATTTCCTAAAAAGGAAATTTCAAGTGTAGAAAGAGGTATGTAAAGAATTACTTTTATTATTTTAATTTTAATTTTTTTTTTGCCTCTAATCAGACTGCAATCGCTGTGTTATTTAATCTTTAAATATAAATAAAACAATAATATATGGAACCCTAAGGTTTTATATTAGAGCTAAACTATGCCTATTGCAGAACACCCATCAACAAGTTATTTTTAGATTTGTACATGATCTTTGAATCCTTAATACCAAGACCATCATGTCACCCACATAATTTAACTATTTACTAACTATTTCACTACAAGGGAGTTGGTTCATTAGCATGATATTAACTATCTTAGACTTTGCAAATCTTAACTCTCTAAGTGTGATCATGAGAAATGATAAAGTTGCCAAGACTGCTCCTTGGCCTTGAGAAAAACCATTGCCAACCTACATTCAGGCTGTCACCCCTGCATGAACCTGTGGTCCTAGAAGGTAAAAAATTTTTTTTAAAAAAAAGAAGGAAGATGAAAAGAGTAGATGAAGAGTTTGTTCTAGTAAATAAAAAACCCTCCAATACCAACTTTAGTCCATCAGGATGAATTCTTTACCACCATCTGCAGCCAGGCGAACCATTTAATTTCCACCATTCTCTTGCTGACCAAGAATGTTCAAGGTACTTATTACAAGACTGACATACTGCTTGAAACCAGTCTTACATCCCTTGGGGGAATTATTGCTTGAGACAAGACTTACACTAATGCTTGCTGCCTTCTTGAGATAATCAACAACAGAAGAAGCTTCTTACTGGATTGGAATGAGACTTCTTTTGATCTTGGAGAGAAAGAAACCAGTCCAAGAGGGGAGGGGGATCACCATAATGCTTCTTGACAAAAAGGACACCTCGTCACCTTGCTCCTTTCACTGTATCCAATTGCATTATCGGAGTTTATGTTATACGATATAGGACACATGAAGTTGCATGTCTTGTTTATATTTCTTGCTACGTGTAGATCAACCAGTCCAAAATTCGAGCCAATCACTATTCAAGGGTTCCAGTGTAACCTAAAATTCAGGGTCAAACTGAGGTAGGCAAAATTCCCCAGAAAAATCAGAAAAAAGTTTACATGCTGGAAAAGATAGAAGGAAGCTTGAGGAAGATGAGAAAAGAGTTCCAAAAACTGTGCCAGTCTTTTCTAGAGTCTTGAATCTCTGGAAGAAGAGAGGAGGGTATTTTTTCTACAGGTTCTTTTTCCTAGCGAAGTTTTCTTGCCTTTAACTTTGTAGGTAGATATTTCTTGTATTTACTCGCAGAAATACAGGAAGTTTATGTCAAAGAGAGAAAGAAACAAGTGGGGGAGACTATTGTCTCTTGATATGAGTGTTGTTAATGAAAGTGTATAGACTTTGTTACAAGGAAATATAAAATTTTCTTGGAACATCTGTTTTTTTGTGTTGGCAAAAGGATCAGCGGAAAGAGTTTTTATGTGATGCTAATAATATATATATAATTAATTAATGATAAAATGTTATATGTTTCAAGAAGAATCTGTAAAACCGATAAACTATTTATAGGATCAAATAGTGGATAACTCTTGAGCTCTCTTTAAATAATTTATTTGAGTATTATATTTTTATTGTTTAATTCAAGATTTGTAAGTTTAATATATTTGCTATATGGAATTTTGATTTGATAATTAATATAATTTGATAAATTTAAATTGATTTGATTTGAAATTGACATTGAATTATAAAATTAATAGAAATTTCTTATAAGTTTTTTAATAGAATTAATCAAAACAATAACTATAAATTAGTATTTAAATTGTAAAATATATTTGCATTAGGTTTTTATATAATAATTTTTTTTTGAAAAAAAAAATAATAATTGTTATGAGTAATAATAAAGAATTAGAAAGATCAATTTTTATAACAATATATAATAGAAAAGATAATAAAGTTAAAAGTTAAAAGAAAAGTTTGTTGACATTGTTTAGAAAAAGTGGATAATTGCTATGTGATACTGTTCAGATTGATTTGGTATTTACTATATTTCTTTCTATAATATAGAGTTGAATATTGCATATATATGGCTAAATCCTTTTGTTAAATAAGATTTAATAGTACCAACTTTTAACTGTTTGCTGTTAAATTGTATTTTTTCTAATTTTGATTAGATTAATTGTTTTATTATTAAGAAATGTTCAAAAGTAGAACTTTGAATTAAATATTAGAAGTAAGTTTTCTAGAATATTATAATTTGCTAATAAAATGTTTTTGAACTACTTTAGAATTGGACCAATATACAGTATATATGTTTTTTATAAGTATGAAGTTCACTACACAAAAGTTTATTATAGTCATTATATATATACTGTATATAACTTTGATAATTCTAAAAAAACTCTTTTCCATCAATCATTAATTTCCTTATTAGAAAATCTTTTCAAGAAGGAAAAATTTCACCAAGTTTTTCTTTTCCAAGTATCCCAAACTCCAAGAAACAACTTTATTCAGATATATCATTGCAAACATTACAACAACACTAACTCTATCAATTTATAGATAACAAGTAATCAATCTAAATTATCTTCTTCTTGCAAAAGAGAAAGATAAAAACCAAGCTTCCTGATTCACAGTAAGGTCTCAGGAAGCCAGCATCCTTGCCACTACTACAGCCAGTCATGTGCCAGGTTAGATATCTCCTCTAGACATTGCAGAAACTCAAGGAAGGCCAGATCTCATCCAATAAATTAGACAACCTCGCCACCTTCCTTAAGCTAGAAGGACGCCAGACTTCCCATCAACTATACAGAGATAAGGAGAAAAAATCCTATCGTACATACCCTCAATTCATAAAAACCAAAAAAACCAAAACCAGCTTACCCCTCCAATTCCAATGTATCACGAACACGTACTTCAAAAGTATTTCCAACAGTAAACAAGTAAACAACATGAACATGCGACAAAACTGAAACAAAATCTCAGATAAACAAGCATGTGCAAAAAACTACATACAAAACAGCAACATATAAATAACCACATGTAGCAACCACGTGCAAACAACCATATGTCACAACAGACAACAACTCAAATCCAAACAACCACATGTCAAACATGTAATAAGTAATAATGTCCAAACAAAACCCAATTACAATAGTGGAAAATAAATCAAATAACAATGCAACAATAACGAATCCCAATCACAATCTTTTACTGGATATCATCCTGGTAGATAGAACAAGGCACTACATATCAATAATTTATCAAAATCAAAACAGAGAAATCATTCTTACAAAACCTTCTAGAACTTCAACAATTCCTCTGCTCAAAGATTATCCTTCCAGATGGTTAATTCCTACTGCAAATATCACCAGACCAGATTCTCCAACCCTATCTATCTTTCAAATAGAATTTTCAAAAGATGATAGCAAAAGGAGTCTTTCCATTCAGGTT
>CAJVPV010004050.1:0-10467 GCA_910591835.1 Acaulospora morrowiae | reverse complement strand
GCAATTGACTATCTCTATTACTACTCTAATCCTACTTCTATTTATATTAGCTGCGACGCGTCCACCAATCTAACGTCGTGTCATGCAAAACCTTCACAAACTATTTTAGCTTCGTGATGCATAATCTGATGCATCGCGCCATACCACATGGCCTGCGCCAATCCCAACCCATCTACATATTTTTCTGCTAACACTATTAAGAATTATACAAAACATATAAAAAACTTTTTTAAGCTATTTAACAACTCAAGTGAAATCTCTACTGCAATAAAATTAGACTTCTTAAAACTATTTCAATTACCTTAAACAAGAATACAAGTGAATTCATCAGTAGCTTAAGAACCTTTTATAACTTTTATCTTCTCCTTATTACTTATTTTGTCAAAAAACCTGATTTTTCTGACAAATCAAAAGATCCTAATCTAGAAGTAGCTCATTCTTTTCCATTTATGGAATGATATAAGCTCACAGATTTCAAATACCATATGGACAAACTTAAAGAACATTATTATGTTTTGAACAAATTTTCAAATTCCTATTTTGATATTTTACTACTGAGGATATATTTTTTATCACCAAAAAATATCTTTTACCATCATTCAAAAACTTAACAATTAATCTTGTCAAACATTTTCCAGTAGATAATACAATAAAAGAATTCAAGAGTAAAGTAAAACTGCTTAGAGATAACAACTATGCAATAAAGCACCTCCTACTAGACTATATAAGAGTCAAATGTTCTCTTCCTTCAGCACACTGGTATTGAAAATAGCTCTATCCTTTTTCCAGTTACTATATAAAAAGAGGCAAATAAACTTATCAAAGATCTAAATCACAAATTCTATCTAAAACTTTTCTTAGAATCCAAATGAATCAAAGACAATCTTAATCAATTAGACAAATCCAAGTTTCCAAAAGATCTTGTCACAGTAGAGGTTGAGCAAAATATTTTCAAAGAACAATTCAATAAAGATGTATCTAATTTCAAATAAACTGTTACAAAAATCAAAAATAAATATATAGATAAAATTCATAGAAAATGGATTACTTCCCTTTTATTTGATCATTCAGGCTTAAAAGAAGTCAATAAAATTTTATTAAATCTTAAAGTCAACTTATCTCTTTTATTAAAAGACAATCTTTATCCAAATAATAATATAAAAACACTTAGCAAACACTTTTATTTTGAAAACTATCAACCAACTTTATAATTGAACCTGAGTTATCTGAATTAGTAATAACTCTTCTTTTCAATTTAATTTAAAAATGAATATTATCCAATTCAACTTACAACTTTTATTAAATATTTCTATAATTACAAGTTTTCACCTCCTGGTATTTTAAACATATCTCAACAATTACTAATACTTTCTCAATCTTCTTTGAATAACTATTTAGTGTCTAGCTTGTTTTTTATTTTTATCTCAAACATATTGCATTCTATTCAACCAATTACTTTTAATGTCATTAAACCAAACTTTTTTCTTATACCTGAAAAATCCAATTACAATTTTAATATTCAATATCAGAGGCCTGTCACAAAAAGGAAAATTGAAAAGGCTTATCAAAACAATTACAAATAAGAGAAGTATTCTCTGTTATTTCAAAACAAAAAATTTCACAAGCAATTCACTTTTTTAAAAAATAAATAATCTTATAATTATTTTAAGTATACTTTTAGAAAGTATAAGCAATAGTGTCTACATTATCACAACAAAGTCTATTAGCAATTATATCTTTGATATCTTTACTAAAAATTAATATTGGTGTACTATTTACCTGAAATTTAAATCAAAAGTTGTCATTGTTATCATATTATATTATTTACCTATAATAGAGACCCAAGGAAATAAGCAATCACTATTATCAAAAACTTTATCAAAAAGTATCAAGGCAAATATATCATTCTGGCAAAAGATTTTAACTTTTATCTTTATAACTTCCCTTTTATTAATACTTTTACTGCTCCATACAAAAGAACTATTTATAAATACTTTAACAAATTTACAGATATTGTTAAGATTATTGACAAGAACTATATATTCACTTATATAACAAATACAAGTACATTCATAATTAATCAAATTTAGATTATTGATAATCTGGCTAGCAAAACTTTAAGCTACAAAGTCTTTAACCAGTATATTATTTCTACAGACTACAAACAAGTCATGATTATTTTTTATTAGTTTGAATATAAACCAGACAAAATCTTATTCTTTATCAATATATATCAATTCAATAAAGCAAACAAAGAACAAATACAAGCAATACAAGAAAACATTGAGTTGGCTTGTCTTGCCAATCCAACCTAAACATGAAATAGTCTTAATGAAATTATTAAAAAAACCATGAATAACAACATTCTCCAAAGAAAACAACTTAATCTTAAATATCAAAAGAATCTTTTGAAACATTACAACACTGCAATTAAGTTAATCAAAACTGTAATTAAATTCTTAAAAAGTAAAAAAACTTCAAGCCCAAAGCTTTATTATATAGCATTAACTAAACACAACAAAGTAACCAATGCAAAACCAAGATATATTAAGAATAATAGTTTAGTTTTTATCAAACATCATATTAATAAACTAAAATACAAATATCTAAAATATTATTATAAAATAATTGCAAACAGTCCAAAACCATATTGTGAAGATATTATGTTTAGAGCAATAAAACCTGATAAAATATCAAAAATTAATGATTTTTATCCTAAAAAAGAAACAATAATTATATTTGAAGATTTATATATTGAATCTAAAAAAATACAAGATAAAATTGTTATATATTTTAATGAAAGGCAACATGCCAATATCAGTTCAATATATAATATATAATACAAAGATTTTTTGACTATCCTAAACTAATAAGAAAAAATTTTAATTATATTGTTCTCTTTAATAAAAATAGGACATATGATAAATTAGTTAATATTATCCAAAGATATACAAAAAAATGGCATAATATTGTTAATATACTTGATAAAAATTTAAAAGGTAGGGAATTTATTGTTATCGATTTAACTAGAGCAAAGAAGACTCTATATCTTTGCAAGGGATGGGACCGGCCTCTTGATTTTTCTATTTAACTAGAGTGATATTTTGGATTATCAAGTGTATTTTTTTTCCACCTTTTACAATTTTATCTTCTTTCTTCAACTTTAGATTGCTCTGTATAATTTCTCACATAAATTTATCAAAAGTTTTTTCATTATGTTCCAATAATCACTGGAATAAAATATCGACCTCTTTCCTAACCCAGTGATTGATATCTTTCTCAGAATTGCATTTATAAGTATTAGTATCTGAAGTTTGAATTTCTTGTTTAACCATGTCTATATGTGTCTTGACACTAGTTTTGCTATTATATATATGCGATAAATTTTTAAGTGGTTCTGTGATTTGGATTTGCTTTTTGCACTTCCGATTTAATCCTTTATAATGTATAATGCAGACATTAAAGGTAAAAAGAAACTTTGTGGACTTGAAAATTTTTTGACAGCAAAAGGTAAATGTTTAATTGCAGGCTGTAAAACTTTTAAATAATACAGTAAGTAAAAACGAAAGTCATCCTCAAATCATAGAGGTTCTAGGGTTTTTAATTCGCTGTTTCATTTTTTAAGTATTACTAACCACTAATTTGATACAAACGACTATCATCCACATCTGAGAACATTACAAGTTATAATTAGAATCATGGAGACAGCTCTACTTTAAAATTACGAACACCGTTATTTATTCACAAGACACCGAAACTGCGTTAAAGAAAATTAATGTTTATTTGCTCTCCATTATGTTTGATAACATCCATTTGAATTGCAAGAAGAAAAGCATACCCAGATAAATTCTCTATTCGTGTAATATAAGATTTAATCTACAAATAGCATTAAATAAGCATGGATTTTATGAAGAATTAAACATAAAAATATCGCTCTTTGATCCAAAAATACCTATGCCTTTCATTTCACGAAGAAATAATTCCAATATTTTTGAGAACTTCAATGGCCTTAGGGTGATTCCCAAGGGCAGCTGATTTCAAATACTTCTTGCCCAATTCTTCATCCTTTTGAAAACCTAATTTACCATTCAAGTATAAATCACCCAAGTGGTATCGGGCAATATCAGACCCATTATCAGCGGCTTTTATGAGGTATTCTAAAAATATTTCTCTATCAAATTTAACACCTGGTGTATTAAACAAAGAAAACGCATAACGTAATTGGGCATCAACAATCCCACAATCAGCTGCTTCTTTAAATAATTGACTGGCTTTAACGAGATCCTTGACCCCAGAAGGATATCCTTCGATCAAATAGTAACCCATCCAGTATTTTGCAGTTATGCTGTCAAGATAAGCATGATCCTGGAAGCATTTCCAGGCTGTAATATAATCTTTTTTCTTGTGAGCCTCAATACCTTCTTCAAGAGATAGTATTGAAGGTATTTCAAATTGAACAGGCGGTTGTCCGTCTAAATTTATTGTTCCTTCAGAGAGTAGAGATGGAGAAGAAGTATAATCCGTAGATAACTTATCAAGTTTCAAGAAAATTTCCGCAAGAGTGATTCTGGAATTTGCATCTTGTTGCCAGGCTTAGTGCATACAGAGTAAACAGATAAATTAGAAATTTTAATGGCTTAAAAGGAAAAAAATTCAAAAGAATAGAACTATATTACATGTAGTTATAATTTTTATAACCGCCTGTTGGAGTTTTTGGATATTAGGTGAACCGAAACCCAAAGAGATCTTTTCTCTCTTTCCCATTAATACATGCTCCATAATCTGCACCGTGTCCATATTTTCATAGGGGATTTTTTCAAATGCAAGTTCCCAAAGAAGCATACCAAAACTAATTTAAGAGGAATTACATTAGAATATGGGGAATTATTTTACAAAAACAAATTAATTCGGTTTACCTAAAAATTTCGCATTTATAAGTATAACGCATTGGATTCTTGTTGTTATGGCGCATCTTTTCAGGAGCCATCCAACGTACAACATCGGTTAAACACTTCGTCATGTTACTTGTTTGCATTGAATCAAAACGAACATATTTAAAATTTGATATTTTTGCTTCGAGTCGTGAAGTCATCTACGTAATTATATAGAGTATTTATTTTAGTAACAAATATGAATACACAACAATAATACTGATAAAATACTTATTCAACATTGTCTTACTAATATGTTTGCACATCTGATGTCGTGGTGAAGAATCTCACAAGAATGTAAAAATACAAGGCCACGGCAGATATCAAGAGCTATTTGAATTTTACTATGCCACGCAATGTCATATTTATTATAAACTTCTTGTAGTGTACCAAGTTCCGCCCATTCAAAAACCATGACTTGATGGCCTGAGATTTTCGAAAGACCATAAAATTTAATGATGTTGGGAGAATCTTTTGATTTTGATAATACTTGAATTTCTTGGCTCTCAGAAATGTCATCATCCATAATAGGTTTACAAGCGACCTCATTACCCCTAAATATTTTTTTAACAAGCGGCGGTTGCTTATCTCCTCGTGTGTCAGAGAGCTTTCCGACTAGAGGATCAAATAATTCCTTTAGATCTATCTGGGTTACCTTTATTTTTTTATCAAAGAAACTTTGTTCCTTTATTATTAATACTTCTTGCAGGATCTCGTTAATGTTTCGTGCACCACCTTCGACTCTTTCTAAAAGCTAGTAAATGTAAAATGTAAAGAATTAGTCAAAAAATTTTTTTAAATTTACAAGAAAAAAAACCTTACATTTGACATTTCTTCTAGGTCTGATTTAAGACCCTTTTGGTCGAATTTTTCTTGTTCATCAAATTTAGGAATGGAAAATTTCAGCTCGTTCATAACATTTTCAAATTCACTACTAAGTCTTTTGAACCTATCCTCAACCAAATTGTCAATCGTCAATTTTTTGAAATCCGAAAGAGTAGATAGGTTATTCATAAATTGACTGATTTCTTTCATGACATTAACAAAATGCACGAGAGCCGTATAATATTCTCCATTCCGAAAGTTTTGTTCATAGAATTTTTTTTTTATTTCCAGAGTTTTTAGAGCAAATTCTGCGGCCACGACGCGGTCCATAAGCGAAGTACAAATATTTTTGTTATATGTGACATTCTCATATATCCTGTTGGTTTCTTCAATTACGGTAGCCACATCCCTAATCAGAGGTTGAACCGCGTTTCCAGCATCCAAGTTTGAATTAATTTCGGACGTCACATTAACAACTCTTGAAGTTGTAGTCATTGATTGGCTGTCTATTATAGCATTAGAATCTAAATTTATCAAACAAAGAATAAGTGTTGAAACAAATTTAATGCGTAATACAGTGTTAATGTTTTTTACCAAGTAAGACGCTACTTGAGAAAATGTCCGATTCTATGATATTAGAAGGAACTTCCTTTTCAATACTATCATATACTTTTTCGATTGATATAGTTTTTAGTCTTTCGAGTATCTGAATAGCAGTGGGACGTCGATCAGGATGCGTATTCCAACATTCTGAATAAAGTTGCATGAAAGATATAGGTGTTCCAATAACCGGTTTTTCGCGCAAATCACTTGTTATTATATCGAGGGCAACTAAGGCATATTCTTTTTTATGAAATGGATCGCAGCAGCTCGAGAGTTCCCAAAAAAGAACACCAATACTATAAATGTCTGATTTTTCATCTAACTTGTGATGACGATTCTTTAATTTCTGAGGATCAATAAAAGGCACAACTCCAATTATGTTGCCGTCAGTTTTCTTCATGCTAGTGAGACTTCTTGATAATCCAAAATCGGCGATTTTAATATTCTCATGGTGCACCAGAATGTTTTTAGTGTGCTAAAACATTTTGTAATAATTATTATTACCATAGTGTCCATACTAGAAACATATTCGTAAAAAAATTTAAACGCTTAAATAATTATTACCAAGTCACGGTGGGAAATTTTTAGTTCATTATGAAGATAAGATATTCCTTCAGTTATTTGAGTCGCAAACTTGATTCTGTCGGCCCATTGAATGACCATTCTTTTCTTAAACAAGTGTTCTCTCAGATTTCCTCCATCAGCAAGTTCCAATACAAGATAGTAAAGACCCTCGTCTTCGTCTGCAGTAAACCAAAAGTTATTATTTAATAAATTTATCACTACATTAGATTGATTATCTAATTCTTACCATGACTTATTCCATAAAATTTAATAATTCTTGGGTGATTGGCATTACTAATTAATTTTACCTGATAAATATACAGAATATTTCAAAATCGCATTTTCTGAAGGTTCGAACATGTATTCACTAGGTTTTTAATTCAAATATTCTTACCTCATTAATGAAATTGTTAATACAAGCATTATCGTCTTCCACGTCTACATAAACTCCTTTTAATGCCACCATTTTTGGTTCTGAACTCTTGTTCCACACGTATTTGAAGATAGTCCCAAACCCTCCTCCTCCAATCCTTTTTCGGTCACTGAATTCATCAAAAGGTATTTCATTTAACTTGTATTCATTGATCGAAGTTTGATACCAGTCTTCAACGGTATCCATAATGAATGAGTACAAATTCTCATAATTACAGTATTGATTAACGTTAAAAATAGATTTGTCATAAATTTTAAAGTTTAAAAATACAAATTTTTCTAACGTATACAGTATACTGTATTTATTTGACAACAACTAGTTCACGTTACTCAACTGATTTTTGCTTATAGGCTGATCCTAGTATAAAAGACACATAAAAAAACATTACGTGACACATCATTTTATCTGGAATTTGATATTCTTCCTAACCTGTAATGCTACGTATTTGATATTTTCCGAACTTAAATTTGAAATCGATGGTGCAGTAAACGTTTTTATTCGTTGGATATACACGTATGTCATCCTTTGAACTTCGTCTCCATCAATACAAAAAAAAATATAGATTTTTGTTTTCTTTCTGAGTGCATTCTTGGAAACTTCCTTTGGGAGCTGATCTCGAACCTCATCGTTGACCTTTTTCTGAGCCTCATATTCTTTCATAGGTTGTTTATAATCAAAAAGGCATTTTTCCAGTTCCTTTCCAAAAAAGTAATATGCCCTTAAGACTTTATGACATGCATTATCGCTATGCTTCTCAGCCTTGGATATTTTTAAATATAAATCGAAAAAAACCCAGGAATCCTCAACTTCTCATACAGATTCTTTGTGAAGACCTTTGTTTTTCCTAATTTCAGAAATTTGAGTGGTATCGGAAGATAATTCCCAGATAAGCCTTTTTAACACAATCGAGTTTTCATCTTTAATCACTTTTCATAACTTTTTTATTGGAGGAATTTTTAGTTAATACATTCATAGCTTCATTGGTCCTCTATTTACCTGTCGAATCAGATTGAGTTTCAACTTGAGATTCCTTTTCCTTCTCTTCTTTCCCATCCTTATCTCTATCACCCATATTCACAACTTGATTCAGGAATGAAGTTTTTTGAGAACTAAATTCAACATTACAAGTAAATTCATCAGTCAGATTCGAAGTATCACTTATTTCAGAAGATACAGAGTCTCATCATTGGGCTTCATCAATAAGCTCGATATTTTTTCCATACTTAGGAAAGGGACATGTATTTGATATGGTAAGCAGAATTTTTTTCTCAATACACATTCTGTGAAATATTTGCCCATAACCACTAGTCAAACTGAGGTAGGCAAAATTCCCCAGAAAAACCAGAAAAAAGGAAGAACATTAAATGATTCATATGTAAGTGTTAAAATTTTCTTGTTACATATTGAGCATGGTGGCAGTTCTGTATGATTAATATTTTGATCAATACTTCCACTCATTTCTTTTAGAATGTTATATACAAGGGTTTTAAGACCGGAGAGAGACATAATAATTAAGAATGTAATTGAGTAACAAGATTTCTACCTGTTTTTATCTACTTTGGTCAATATCTTAGACTAGTGATTCTAACTAGTTAACTATTGGTCGGTTAATTGTTAGTTAACTGATTAGTTGGTTAGTTATGGTTAACCGAATATAATAAAAATTATTTCTAATTTGTATACATATCATAAAAATAATAATGTATAATTATTAGTAAAACCAACGCCAGATTTCTTAAAATTGGGCGTTACTTTTACTATGACTATATAGTACATATATAACATAATAGCAAAATTTTTAGTGTTATGATAACAATGGCATTAAATATTATAATAACACAGATATTGAAATCAACTGTCTTTAAAAAAAACAAATGAGTGGTAAAAACAAAAGAAAACATTCTTTTACGGATCATTTGAATTTTTATTCATATGATCCACTTACTGAAACTTTTGAACCACAATATATTGAAACTATTTCTCCTTTGATTTCTTCTTTTCCCTCTTCAATTGATACTGCATTTTTAAACAAACGACATGAAATTCGTGAAAATAATTTTGATGAAAATAGTTTATTATCCGTATCAATAAAAAAAAACCTAAAAAAGATACAAGTTGGGTATGGAAATGGTTTAATAGAGATGAAAACAAATGGATCGGAGAATGCAAAATTACAGGATGCAAAACAAGCCTTTCTTTAAATACATCTATTACTTCATACGCCTATCATCTTGCTCGTACTCACCTTATAACAAAATACACATCCGTTAATCAAGAAAAAACAAATCAACCTATTGAAGAAACTATACCTAAGCAATTTTCAAGAGATGAACAAGAATTATCCAACTTTTGTCTTTTAGAATTTATATTAGATGATTTACAACCATTTAATATATTAAAGAACAAAAAGTTTCAACTTTTTTGTAATTCGATATGCCCTAGTTATCAAGTACCTTGTGATAATACAATCAAAATTATGATTGCACAAAGTGTTGAATTTTCTCGTAAAACTTTAGCTAATTTATTAAGAACAATAACAAAAATTAGTTTTACAACTGATTTATGAACTGGATTTCATAAATCATATATTGGTGTAACTATCCACTAGATAAATGCTAATTTCGAACTTCAACAAGCTTTACTTACAATTGAAGAAATTCCGTACGACCATACTGGTGTTAATATAGCTATTAAATTACAACATATTTTTGATCGCTGGAATATTAATCTACAAGAAAAAATTATTGCTGGTGTAAGCGATAATGATCCAAAAATAATTAAAGCTTTTCGAGAATTAGGAATTAAAAATTTACCTTGTTGTACACATACTATTCATTTAGCTATTTCAGATGGATTAAAAATTATTACTAGTCAAGAATTACTCAAAAAAGCCAAAGCACTGTGACGGGCAAACGGCGAGTCTGTTGCTAATGCCAACAGGGGTTCGTGTAACCGTCACTCGTGTTTCTTTAATTAAAATAGGTGATTTGAGGCGCACGATTCAGCCGAGTCCTTCTCACTTCTTGTACACACGCTCCCCTTTATTAACAACATTTTCTCACTCATTTATAATGTTAAATTGTGAAAAAAATAATAAGACAATATCAAGTT
>CAJVPV010004049.1:0-10467 GCA_910591835.1 Acaulospora morrowiae | reverse complement strand
CTTTCTTTAGATTGCACTGGAAGTGCCATATCCAATTCATCGAACAATGGGTTGGGAGAAGAGGGAAGTGGTCTTTTAAATTTGTAGTAATCGAGTGGCAGAGTTTTGAGACTATACTCTTTTCTTAAGATTCCAATCAATTCTCTTGTGTCCATTGTAATTGGATCATGTGGAAAGTAGGTTGCTAGGTGTACTGGTAGTAATTTATATAAGGCTGGAAGAGGAGTTTTGAGTGGCAGTAGATTAAAAAATGACTTGGGAAGTTTTGCAGGAATTTCGTAATATCTGGCCAGCTCCTTTATTCTTATTCTGAGGTCTTTGAGGTCTTTTCTCTCAGTAATTGGGAACAAGTAGTTGGTTTCTTCATTCAAATCTTTTGGATCTTCTGGTAGTTTCGAAAATTTAAAGAAATATAAGTTTGGGAGTTGGGAGAACTTGTAGTGTATCCTAAGAATTGATACAATTGAGAAAAGAAATGATTTTTTTTTAATTGAAAGTGGGCATGGGAGTTTTACGATTATGTTGGAGGGGATTTGATCTGGCAGGATTGGTAAGTCTGAAAGCGATTCGTACAACATTTTCTTGATAAGATCTAGTAATTCAATGTAGTCAATGTAATTATTATCATCTATCAGTAGATAGTTGCATCCGTATTCTAAGATCTGTGCTATTTCGAAGAATTTGAATTTGTTAAGGTCGGTAAACCTTAGGCTGGTTATAAAAAGTGAGGAGTTTAATATCAATCTAATTTTCCTCTTGATTCTTCTGCTGATATAGTTGACGTCATTAATTTTCTTGTAATTCTCATGGGCTTTTATTTCCAATGCCTCATATTCGATTTGATGGTTTCCTTTCATTAATTAATTTTTGGTAAATGATCTAAAGAAGGTTCTGTCTCTTAAGAGGATTTTGGTAAAGATTGCAAAGTAAGGCTCTTGTGTAATTGATTCCTTTGAGATGGTTCTGATATTTTTGAACAGCTCTGCTACTTTTTTTGTATTTGTGCAGCAGGCTGATAGTTGTGATGCTAAGTCAATTATTGTCTCGTGTTCACTGACAAATGGCTTGCCTGGTTTGGCTGTTTGGATCTTGTAGAGACCATCTACTGGTTGGTGGAAGTTTGGGTCACTTTCCAGGAGGATTTCAGTTATTCTATTCTCTTTGGCACTTGGGGATGATGTTTGTTATATACTTGTTAATAAGTTTTCAGTTGGAGAGAGGTTGGGGAAACTTGCAAGGTCTCTAATTAAAGGTTCCTCATGTGGCCACTCTGCCTTATTTAGGAGGTCATCTCTACTTGCTTGGTCAGGGATCTGAATTTGCTGGGCTACTTCGCTAAGGGGTATGTTTCCTTGAATGTTGGCTAGCTCTTCCTGTACCTGACGGTTGAATTCTACTAAGGAGCTTGAATTTCCTATAAAGTTTGGTTGGTCCAATGATATTATTGATATGTCGTTGTCAGAACAGGGGCTGGTGGGTCTAATTGTACTTCCTAATTTGTCGTGATTGTTGCTGGTTGTAACTGCATAGTGATGATCATCCATTTGCATTATGTCACTTGAGCTGTGAAGATCATTGTTATTTGGTGATACGGCACCTGTTACACTTAATATGCTTGAGCTTTCAAGTGCTACAGGGGGTGCATTTGCATTGCTGCTAATTATGGCTATATTTGGAGTGTCATGTTAAGCTAATCATTTGATAGGGATAAGCTGTTTGGGTTTTTTGGGGTATTTGGGATGTGGTTTTTTTCATTTCCAAGATTGTTTGAGAAGTTTGTTTTTTGTCTTCAAGTTCTTCGTTCTGGACCAGTGTGTTAGGTGAAGTATGGGTTGGTATATTTTGAATTTTGTCAAGACTGAATTTACTTCCATTGTTAGTTATATTGACTTGATTCCAGGACAAGTGAAAGGTGTAGTTTAAGTTGCTTTCTAACACTTTCCTGGCGATAGTCTCTCTTATACTTTGGGCAAGATTATTCCTCTCCTGATATTGAAAAAAGTCATTGAGGTTGTTCTGGGTGTTACTTTTCATATTGTTGATGGTTAGTGTTGCCATTGTATGTGTATGTGGAGGGTTGAGGCTGGCTGTCACTTGTTTGAAGGCAATGAAGGCAATGTCCACTGGTAAAGGGTCACTGGTAGTATTTGGGTTGCTGTTAACAGTTGGGTTTTGTAAGGAAATGATCCAGAATTTGGGGAAGTCAGCTAGGGTTAGAATGGATACATTTTTTGCTGGTTCAGTGATTTGAATGGTATTTGAGTTGCTTTTCTTGTATACTACAGAAAAGAGACATTCATTTGGATTTGCTATTATGATATCCAAAAGGATATGAGGAGAGTTTGAAGATTTGCCCTTGGAAGAGGAGCTCCCAGAAGTGCTTGTTGTTTTGCTTCTCCTTAGAATTTTGTCAGTTACTAAAAAGGAAATTTTTAAGCGATACAAAATTTTTGGGAAAGAGTTTTTTTTTTCTAATGAATGATATCTTCTGAGATTATCTGAACAAATTTGTGATTGTATACTTGGATGACATATTTATATATATAGCAAAACAAAAGAGAAACACTTGCAACATGTTCGTATTATCTTACAAACTTTGAGAGAACACCAACTGTATACCAAAATTTTAAAATATAAATTTATCAAGCAATGCATTAAATATGTGGATCATCTGATTTCTGAAAAAGGAGGCTCAGTGGATTCAAGAAAATTGATACCATTTGTGAATGGTCTGCACCAACCAATGTGTCTGAATTAAGATTTTTTCTGAAACTTGTGAACTATCACAAGAGATTTGTACAAGGATTTTCTGCCATTACTTCACCACTTACTATTCTCTTGCACAAGGATATACTATACCAATGAGAACTGACTTAACAAAAATCTTTTAATGAATTAAAAACTTATTTTACTACCATGTTTGTTCTTCTTCTTTTTGATCCTTCCAAACTTTTCATATTAACTATTGATGTTTCTGATTTTGCAATAGGTGTTGTACTTTCTCAGGACCAAGGAAAAGGTGAACAATCTGTTGCATTCAAGTCAAAAAAACTTTCACCAGCTAAGTGAAATTATCCTATGTATGAAAAAAAACTTCTGGTCATTGTTCATGCTATCAAATTGTGAAGACTATATCTTGAAGAACAAAAATTTACAGTTATCACTGACTATGCTTCTCTGAAGTTTATCAAAACTTAACAAAACTTATCTTACCAACAAGTCTGCTGATTAGAAACACTTCAAGCAAATGATTTTGTGATAAAATACAAACCGGAAAAAACAAATGTAGTAGTTGACATACTTTTATGACAATTATACTTGGCCATCATCTCTGTTCTTACCATCCAACTAGAGAAAAATCTTGAGAAAATATATCAGGAGAATGCTTTCTTCAAACTACTCTGGAAAACATTGCAACACTTCGAATCTGCCAATAAAAAGAAATGAGCTTACGTATAAAACTTTAAAATGAGAAACAATAAAATTTACTAGAAAAAAAATTAACAACTGGTAATATCAAACAATAAAGGACTGAGGACAAAAATCTTACATGAACATTATGACAACATTACTGCAGGATATTTGAGAATTGACAAAATCTATAAGAACATCACCAGGCATTTCTATTGACCTAGAATGATCAAGGATATCAAGCAATACATCAATAGCTGTGATACTTGTCAAAGGAACAAGCCATCAAATCAAAATTCTGCTGGATTTCTACAACCCCTGGAATTATCAATAAAGCATTAGAAGCATATCTTCATGGATTTCATAGTTCAACTGCTGCTAACATGACAAGAAAATGATGCCATTATAGTGTTCACTGACTATCTCATTAAATGAGCTATCTTTCAATTCACGCATATAACAGTAACTGCCCTGAGATTGTAAAAATTTTCTTCAACACTATCTTTAGGAATCATGGATTGTCAAAGGTAATTGTATTTAACCATAATACTAAATATATCAACCATTTCTGAAGAAGTCTCTTTGAACAATTAGAGACCAAGCTATTGATGTCAACTGCCTTTCATCTCCAAACTGATACACAAACTGAGCATCTTAACAGAACTCTAAAGAAAATGCTAAGGATCTATACCATTTATAATCAAAATATATAGGATGAGTATCTGCTTGCCATAAAATTTGACTATAACAACTTCAAACAAGCTTTAACAGGATTCACACCATTTGAGTTGGATTGTGAACAATACCAAAATACACCAATCACCATCATACAAAAAGTATTTAACACAATACCTGCCATCACTAAATTCATTAATCACTAGGATAACATAATCAAAATCTCTTAGGACTCACTCTTGGAAGCACAGGATCAACAAGTGAAATATGCTAATTAACATTATCACTATCTAAAATTTAAAGTAGAAAACAAGGTTTTGCTTTCCAATAAAAATATTAACAATTCTATAGAAAAAAACCATCCTACAAGAAAACGCTCTCCAAGATTTATCAGACCTTATATTGTCACTGAAGTTATCTCCACCACTGTATACAAGCTAAACTTGCCATCTGTTTTAAGGATTCATCCTATTTTTCATATATCTTTGCCAAAACCATATGAGGAAATACCCATAGATTTTGAGAGAATAACTTTACTTTAATCAATCTTTATATCTGAAATCAATACTAAGAAATATGAAGTAAAAACCATTTTGAACAAAAGGACTGTCTGAAGAAGACTACAATACTTGATTAAATAGATGGGATATCTATTACATGATGCAACTTGGGAACCTGTGAAAAATCTTATCAATATTAGTGAAAAAGTCAAGAAATTTGAATTGACAAGGATATTTTCTCTTAAGGAGAGAAGAATATAACAATTTTTCTGCTTTTACTGTACCACATTCCATATGACCGGAAATCCTTGGGACATCCTGAAATACTCCAGAATACTATAGAACATCCCGGAACTTCTTGGGACCTTGTGGAATACCCTGAAACCTCCTGGAATATTATGGAACTTTTCAGACTATTATTAATCATTGTGTTTATTACATTTATACTTATTGGGGAAACAGAACATTATTATTAAGTGCACGTAACATTTATTATATTATTATTTTTCTTTTATTTTATATTTATAGTACATAAGACCTTCCAGAAGAACCAATAAGGACTTACTGTGTGTATTAATAATATGTATTTCTATTTATGTATTTTTATAGATTATTTATATAATGGAGATAATAATTAATTTGTATTTTTATTTTTTGATCAAAGATTAATAAAAGCATCAAAAAAATTTAGGAATTGTGGATGAAAATGTAGCAATAAATGAAAACATTCCTAGAATAAAGATATTTTACTAATAAAAGGTAATGTAAATCTTGAACAAAAATTAAATACAACACTGTTAAAAGGAAACTGAGAATATTAATATATTTTTGAAGGTTGTTTAAGAAATAGATCATTAAATGTAACATGATAACAAAACACACTAACCAGATATTTTTGAATATCAATCTTTTATCAAAACTCGTAATTCTTTACGATATGTTATTATTTGTTCTTTTGCACAATCGTTAATAGGAAATATCATAATCTACAACAATAAAATATCCATGATCCGTACTCGTTATTTTGTAAAATTCACATATCATCAGAATGCTAACCTTGAATGACAAGTTTGTTGCCATTCCAATCCGTGCTCATGCAAATTTTGGCAATTTTCGGCCTTCACTTTTAAGGTAAGTAGAATTGAGTTAAAAAGAAATAAACAACAACACCTCATTGTCTTAAATGTTTTTAGTCATTGACATATAGCGTAAACGCTGGAATTGATGTATCAACAGTATCAGGCAATTGATTTTGGCAAGTTGCGAGTATTATTAGCTATAAAAGATCATGGTGTTTAAAAGATGAAAAGAGAAGTAAGTACTATCATTTACGTGTTTCGTCTATGATCACGTGTTTTCAATCGCAACCATATTAATTTTAGAATAAAGTTCAAATTAACGGTTTAACAAAAGACAGAAGATACTGTACTTTAATGAATACCATGATTTCTGAAATGCGTCGAGATAAAAATTCGAAAATGGTTAGATGGATGATGATGGGGGCCATTAAGCGTATTGTGAAATACGATAAAAGATAATTCAGTATATTTGATGAACATGACAAATGAAACTTGGAACAATCAAGTTAAAAAGATATTGAATGCTCATAAATAATTCACTGTTGAATTGTGTACAAGCTGAACGTCGAGCTTATTACTAGTCTTTGACAAGATTTTCGTGTGATCAGTAAAAAACGGTAATTCGAGGAGCTAACTTGATCGACGCCTATTTTTTTCTTTTCGTTTTTCTCTAAGAGATGTGTGAGCTTCAAATTTTTTCCATTCTTTACGCATACTAAATACTCACCGTTGTCCCTAATGTTTTGCTCCTAAATTTTCCCACTGTTATTAGCACAACACGTGTATGTCAACAGCTGTTTAGTCTTCGCGAAACAAATCTTCGATCACGTGCATCGACTTGCAGAAAATTCTTAAATAGAATAGGGGGTTTCCCTTTATTTGGAAATTTTAAAGAATGATACGCGGAGCTCGCGTTCCTTCCTTAAAATACTTCTCGTCTGCGCATTTGATTATATAATGTGTCACATCATCACGCCCTTCCTTGTTGAAGTGACCCTCATAATTAACTCAACAACAGTGGAACCGAATTGAATGTAACATAGAAATATTTCTGATGAAGACGTGGTTACGTGTCACGATTTCTTAGATGTTAAATGGTTCATCTACTGTATTAGATAACACCTTGCACACTCGACGCTATCGTCGCGCAAGAATGACAAAGTTGCGTGAAGCGTTCACGGCAGTCGCGTGAGAATCAATACAGCATTCGCTATGACATTTCCATATCAGAATATAGAGGATGAACCGAGGAGTAACTTAATGAGTGATATTTTAAATGTAAATGTTTTTTTATTAATGTACACATGCATATTTCCCTAGCCCGCGTGTAACATTTTTTACTCCTTTCACACCTGTACTTAGCAATAAGAAATGTTACCAACCTCCTTTTATTCTGTTAATCGTTAAGATTAACTATTAGAGAGGGTTTTTCTTCTTATTGAGCATTCACATTCAACTATCGGCTTTCAACGGAACGATTCAAAAAAATTTAAAGTTCGCAACCGAGGTGTATCTTACTTACGTAATGCCGTGTTATACAATATGACATAATCACGCTGTTTGCTAATTTTACACAGAGTTTTATGCAAGCATCAAGTCATGTGCTCCTCGAATTTGTCCTATTATGGTTGGTATGTTGAGTACATGTATGAACCAAAATGAGACAATAATATCAGTGATCTCATTCTCTCGTTCATTGCGGGTGGAAGTACTGTGCACAAAAAAGGATCTCTTGATCAATAACTGATCGATTCTACTAAACGTAAACACGCATGTCCGGATTTCATCAAGTATTTTCACAAATACGGAAAACACTTTTTCAACGTGACCGGATGATTAACACATTTGTTTATCCTTGTGCTTTGGTTCATTTTGGCTAGTATTTCCATTCATTCCTTAATATGTAGCACTGTATCACCGAGGTTTTGATTGACCTCTGGTATTTGATTTTTTAAATAGCAATCTGGCCTCCACGAAAAAAAGAAAAGGAATTTAATATTAAAGAAAAAAAAAAAATTGTTAGATAACAATCCTAACATACAAGTTTTTTTTTTTGAATTTATTGTAAGAACCCCCCCAATAAATGTTCATTCAACTTCCAATTTTAGTTTTAATAAATCCATTGTCAACATACTCATTGTGATTCAGAAAACGAAATCAGCCAAAGGCGTTATAAGGACGACGACAACAACGAAACTCATATTGTACTTTGTGATTCATTATGGCTTGCAAAAGAAAGTTAAAGTTATCCGCTACATGTGCGACAACATGATTGACGGGCATGGTGGTACTCTAATTTGTCAGAGACTAGTTTTCAGACCAGATTTGAATCCTGTGAAGCAGGATCACAAGCCAGCTTCGAAATTTCCTTCGAGTTTCTCACGTGTAAACTTCCTATTTTTCCGGAGGCGTTGCGTTTGAAAAAAAAAAAAAGTCGTTTCTCTAAGCCCAACATTGCATCGCAAGCACTACTCATATCAAAAAGCCACGCGATAACATAAAACATCACATTTTATTGAGCAATATGGCACATCCCTTTATCGGATATTTTATTTGGAAACAAAAAAAATGAAAACAGCCGTCTATATTGAATATATAATTCGAGATTGATTGCATATTGAACAGTGAATGAGAGCTTATTTGTATTAAAGAGTTTGATGAAAACAATGTGATGTATGTAATAAAGATAGATAGAAATAAAGAACGAAGCTAATAAAAATTATTGCGACTGGAATGAATAAAATAATTTTCTATAAGAGTTTTTTTTTTTTTTTTTTTGCGGTTCTCATAATGTCTTGTCTTTAAAGTGAGATTTTCAAAGAGGTCAAATTACAAATATGTACAAATGTAAATCATATAGAATATATATACTGTAGTTATAATCTCGATTAGTATTACCATAAGTTAAAGTTGGAAATTTATGATGGTTGGTTGGTTGTGTGCGGCATAAAGGAACCGATCTATGAGACCATAGAAAATACAATTCCCTACTACTAAACTACCTCATCACTCACTCACTGACCACCAATAAATTGTTCTTCTCTTCGCGTCTATATTGAACGTATGATGCTCCACCTTTTCTTCCTACCACCTTTCTCATACTTGATCGGAATGGACCCCATCGATCCCACTCGTGAGTTTATCCTCAACGAATTAAATATACTTGACCTCTTGCTGATATTCGAAGAGTTCTTATTATCCGTCAGGTAATTTAATGCCACCACGTTATTCATCTTCGCCGCGAAATCTAGTAAATGTAATCCTCGAAATGTTGTTGATGTGGTATCCGCCCCTTGCTTAATCATCAATTCGATGATATCCAACGGTAGATCCATATAAATCGCGGCAAACAGACAGTTTGGAAATGATGATCCGGAGATTGTGAGTGTGGTGTCCGGCAACGCCAAATTTGGATCAGCTCCGTATTGCAGTAGAAGCTTTATTATGGTAAATATGTGTCGGTTTTCGTCATCGCGTGTTGTCGTGCGCAGCAAATCCAAGCATTGGTGCAACGGTGTGGCACCAAGTTTGTCCGGTATATTTGGGTTAGCTTGGTTCTCCAATAATGCCAATATCACACCTGGTTCTTTACGCTTCCAGATTGCCTCGTGCAATGCCGTCCATCCAAAATCGTCCACGGAATTTATATCCAAATTATTGGAAATCAACCATTTCAAGGCGGCTCGGAAGTTGCTGTGTCTTGCCGGTTTTTGTTGAGAATGATTTATGCCAGTCACTTCGAATAAATCATCATTCCAGATTAAACTATGAAACACCGACTTGGATTTATAGGCTTCGCGTGACCTAAGATCTATCTTACGCCTTTTTAGCTGGTCAAACACTTTCACGATGCTCTTGCCTGGACAATATCGTGCGATCAGGATTACTTTTGGCTGATTATTATCAAACAACGGCGCGTTGGCGCCTATGTTGAGATATTCGTTGTTGATTCCTCCGATCATCGACATCGAATGATGAAGTTGCAAATGGGCACTTTCATGTGCCCTTTGCACTTGCAAAGATTTTCTGGGTGTTCCGAAGCTTAGGCTACGTGCCTTTACGCGACGTCGTGAATTTAGTGACACACCACCGACCTTGATTAAGTAGATAGATAGATAGATAACGATTAGATCAGGGAGTCGTTAATTTATCAGAAAACACGCTAAGCAGCACTCACCAGAGGTACCGAGTTTACTTTTCTCGTGGATCCCGAATATCCTTTCACTTCCTCCTTGCTAATGACATCATACTCGGAAAAATCACCCATCGAATCCCTCCATCCTATGGAATCTACACGCGGCGAAATCGCAGGTACAGACAAGGATTGAATGTTTTTGATGGCATGGTGACGTGGGTTCGCTTGATGTGGGATGTCTGCCGGTGGTTTGGTGAGGACTTTTGGGAATTCCGATCGAATGTCGGTGAGCAGTTTCATCACATTTTCTATGGTCGGTCGTTTTGACGGATCTGCATCCCAACACCGTCGGTATAGTTGAGTGTATGAGACCGGTGCACCGGAAATTACTGATGAGTCTCTGTCACCGTTGACAATGAGATTGATCAATAATTGATAATTTGACCCAAACAACTCGAATGGTGGTCGACCACATGACAATTCGGACATGATCCCACCAAAACTGTAAATGTCGGACCGCCTATCCAGGCAATAGGATTGGTCCTTTAGGTAGAGAGGTTCGATGAAAGGAATCATTTCGTTGAGGTGGACCAAACTTGACGAACAACCAAAATCCGAGATCACCATATGCCCATCCTGTACTAGTATGTTATTCGGATGCTATATG
>CAJVPV010004048.1:0-10472 GCA_910591835.1 Acaulospora morrowiae | reverse complement strand
ACTCTTACTTTCCCATAATTAGAAAGTCTTTGTGAATTCGGTTAAAGCTTCACGCAATTTTTTGTCAGTTGCTTCAGAAATAACGCCTTCTTTCCTAATGGCTTCCAAAACATCGGGATAATTGGATACCAAGTATGGAATGCACGCAGACTCAAATTCTGTAACTCGTTTTGGTTCTATCTTATCTAAAAATCCATTAACACCAGCAAATACTATAGGCACTTGGTATTCTATGGGAACTGGCTTGTATTGAGGTTGCTGAACAAAGCGAAACAGAATGGTAAAAAGTTCAACATTATTAATAGGGGGAATTGCTTTTAAATGATCACGATGAAGATAAATTATAAATAACCTTTAGAAGTTCGGTTAACCTTTCACCACGGTTCAGCAAGAAACGTGTTGCAGCATCCAAATCAGAACCAAATTGCGCGAACTACGTAGAGAAATAGGATTTAACAATATATATATATATATAAATCTGGTGAACACAACTCAATAGAAACTTACCGCGGCAACTTCACGATATTGAGCCAAGAAAAGTTTGAGTGATCCGGCGACTTGCTTCATGGCCTTTGTTTGAGCCGAACTACCCACTCGACTAACCTGAATTACATGTTAAACGTCAGAATTTTGTACACCATAGAAAATCCAGAGAAAAGGCCTGGTGATATACATACAGATAGACCGACGTTGATGGCAGGTCGTACACTAAAGAAAATGATAGTTTCCAATTAATATTAATAATATGTTGAGCCGGTACACGCTAGTAAGAATAATACAAACCCTTTGAAGAATAATTCAGATTCTAAGAATATTTGTCCATCAGTAATAGAGATGACATTGGTAGGAATGTAAGCGGACACATCACCACCCTGGGTTTCAATGATAGGTAGTGCGGTCAGAGAGCCAGCACCAAATTTCTCATTTAACTTAGCAGCACGTTCTAATAGTCGAGAGTGAAGATAGAAAACATCACCGGGGTAAGCTTCACGACCTGGAGGACGTCGAAGTAATAGTGACATTTGACGGTAGGCGACGGCTTGTTTTGACAAATCATCATAGATAATTAAAGCATGCTTTTTGTTATCTCTGAACCATTCGCTGATCGCACAGCCGGTGAATGGTGCCAAATATTGAAGTGGAGCAGCTTCAGAAGCAGTGGCGGCAACTACCACGGAATATTTCATTGCATCTGCAAACAGTGATAATTGCTTACACGTAAGAATCGTAATTCTTGTTAGAAGTCTGTAGATTAGTGAATTTTACCATTTTCCTCCAAAGTTTGAACCAATTGCGCAACAGTGGAACGTTTCTGACCAACGGCCACATATACACAATACAACTTCTTGCTTTCATCGTTGCCATCATTCCATCGTTTTTGATTTAAGATAGTGTCAAGTGCGATAGCAGTTTTCCCAGTTTGACGATCACCAATGATTAACTCTCGTTGACCACGACCGATAGGCACCATGGCGTCAACAGACTTGATACCAGTCAACATAGGTTCATGAACAGAACGACGAGGCAAAATGCCAGGAGCTTTCACTTGGACACGCTTTCGTTCTTGACCTTGCACTGGCCCTTTACCATCGATCGGATTGCCAAGAGCATCAACCACACGACCCAATAGGTTTGGTCCAACTGGTACATCTACAATTTGTCCTGTGCGCTTGACTGTATCGCCTTCCTTGATAAGTCTGTCGTTACCGAACACGACAATACCCACATTGTCGGGTTCCAAGTTGAGAGCCATACCCTATGGTTAATTAATTAAATCAATCGACAAAATAGAACGTCCAATAACTTATTTATTGAATGGCATGTTTAGATCACATATTTTCGTTTATTAAATATCATGCCTTGAGACCACTTGAGAATTCCACCATTTCTTCGGCCTGGATATTTTTGAGACCATACACACGAGCAATACCGTCACCAATGGACAACACGCGACCAGTTTCCTGAACGTCACCGCCGGTGTTAATTCCAAGTATGCGTTCTTCCAAAATGGATGATACTTCAGACGTGGCTTATATTTTTAAGAAAAAAATTACATGTTATTAACCAATTAGCGTACCCATCAAACACATTTTCCGAATTTTCGATAATTCGGGTCTTCTAATTTGTAAATTTTTGTACTCATAGATACCTACTTGGCTTAGCGGATGCATATCCTCGAGCAGCGAGATTTACCGTTGCACCGCTATTAGTGTGAACCTGTAGTTATATAATTTCCAGTGATTTGCAAGCGTGAATTGAAATTCATATTTAACACTAGGCAAAGGCCTTCCCTACTTTTCCCTTTAATATGCCATTAAGATTTTCTATCTAATAAAATCTTGGCACTGCCTCCCTCTATAACTTTCAGCACCAAACTCCACGAGTGTAACTCCCCCAAAACTTGAGTTTTATATAATGAGATAACAACGTATGAACACATACAGCAGGTATTGCCCGACGGGCTATATTGGCGACCAAGGGTGAAGCAGCGCGCACAACATTCCTCAACATTGTTATTTATATGGTTCGTTAAAAAAAGAGAAAGAAAGAGTAAGATCGAAATTTTACACAAAAAAAAAAAGTTTTCAGATGATTGTAACATTGCGATCTCGATCTTGAATATGATTGGATGAATCTCCAGCATGCGTGGGCTTTTATAGCAAGACCTTCAGTAGAAGAATTCCGCATTAGCAGATCTTTCATGTATGCGACACATAGATTCAACCTTTTTTAGTCGATTCCAGCATAACAGGTATAACATACACGATACTTCGAAAAGAGAGTGATATAGAATAGTCGTAAATTGCAAATTGCATCAATGCAAAACCAATCCAAAGATTTAGAGATCCGAAATACTGGTTACCCTGTTATCGACCAATCAAAAATTATGATAAAAAAAAACCACATTTTTGTGCACACTGAAAGATGATGATATCAAACGTTTTTCTCAGAACGAGGATAATTGGCGTAAAAGGTCGAACGTTTTCCAATAGATATAGGGAGATTACACCAAAATATTTCTATAATACATTGGATTCAAGCGGTAAAAATGACACATTTCATTCACAGAGATTTGCTAAAGAACGACTGTCAAATAATCAATCGTGGAATCGTAGAAATAAGGAAGAAATACCTATTGAAGAAAATTCGAAAGGTTACGAGTCAAGGACAGAATGGAGAACAAACGATGATTTTCAAGAAAAGGGCATTTATGACAACAGCAGAATAAGAAATCGAAGTTGGAATGAAAACCGTGATTATTTAAGAAACGATGATAATAAATATTCAACATCAAATTGGAAAGAAAGTTATCAAAGAAAAGATGATCGCGACTATGATAATGATAGTAACGATAAAGATCTCGAACCAGCCGATAAGGACTCGATCAGAATAATGAACTCCGATTTTGGTGACGTGGGTGACACATTACCGCAAAAAGTAAAGAGGAAGAAGAAAGAAAAACCACCACCATCACCAAGCATCAGTGTTCCGGGTTTTGTGAGAATTTCGGGAGCCAGACAGAACATGGTCGTTTACTTTGAAGAATTGAGACGCGACAGTTCAAAACGAAACAAATTTCGATCATTATTAATTCATGGATACAAACACGTTCAGAATATGATTAAACAGGGAATTCCAATCAAGAGCATTGGTATCACCACGGCAGAAGGTATAAAATCGCTTGAAAATCTTGTAGGTGGGTCTCGAGAGGTCTTCAATAATAAGGAAAAATTTCCGGCAGAGCGTTATTATGTAGCCGACTTGGAATGGACACGTAAGATTCTGGGTAGTGATGCCCGCGTTGATGCTCGGGAGATATGGGCGGAATTACCATTTCCAGAGATTCAATTTCCGTCGAGTATAAAAAAGCTGTTGGTGTTGGATCATATTGCGGATCCAGTGAACATGGGAATGCTGATACGTTCTGCCAAAGCTTTACGTTGGGACGCTAGTTACCTGATCTCCGGTACAGTTGATTTATACAATGATAAAGTCATTCGAACGTCCCGATGTGAGTCGGTAATGTGGCCATCGAAGGCCGGATTTTGGCATGATGCCTACGCATTTGCGGAGGAACACGGTTTAACCTTTGTAATGGCCGAAACGCTGCCTCGAGACATAGTGCCGGAAAAAGGGTCAACGGAAGTTTGTTTTTGGGATCCAATGACAAAAGAGGTAGTTAACGAAATACCATCGCGCATAGCACTTGTACTCGGCAGTAAGCTACATGGAGTTACATACAGAGATGTGAGAAGCGGCATCTTGCGCGTTTCAATTCCAATGCTTAACAACGTAAGTTCATTAAACGTCGGGATGGCAGGCAACATTCTCATGCACGAACTCAATCGCCTAATGGACTCCACGCAAATCATTGATGAGACAAATAAACAAAATAATAATTAATTTTATTAAGGGGAGGAGGTTAAAAGTTACGGGTCATTGGTGCATAGTCATCTCTGTAGAGTCAATAAGCCAGATCGCCTATAATAAAACTGAATGTGGAGAAAAGCGTTGTGAACCAAACTTCACGACATCAATAAGTGTATCTATTACACCGCGTCTATTTCAAATTCACGATATATATATATTTGCATTCACTTCATAGGATCAGTTGTTCGAGTAATCACTTAAAAAATGATAACCAACAAATTTACTATATTTTACAAATTCAGGAAATGATATTAAAAAAAAAAAAACAAAGAAAATGTTATGAACTGGTGACCAACTGACCCAAATTATTATTTATCATTGTTTTCTGTCGAAAAAAGAAAAGGTATGGTGTGTCATATCGATAGTCTACACCCTCGGAAATGATGTTTCTTAATGAGGTGGTATTGACAAAGTTATCATTGAAATACCACCATGTGTCATCTCCTACACATTCAATGTGTGATTTTAATTGTGAGTAAAGTTACAAAGTTCTGCCGAAGATTTAGAGTTTGATTGTTACCTTCATCCTTGGCATACGTATAGTAATGACCATACTCCGCTGACGAACCGGAATGTATAACGATCGCTGACAAGTCGTACTCAGCCCACTCCATTTTTATATCGCCTTTACCACTTATTCTTGTATTGCCATTAATTTCCTTGTATATCTTGTCATTATCTATTGAGTCACCATTCGTAACACCATTCGTGATGCCATTTGAATTCCCGTTAACGCCATTCCTTTTCCCGCCGATGTCACCATTAACATATTGATTTATTTTATGTTTTGTACCATTTGAATCCACCTTTGAAGTGCGTCTATCACTTTTCGCAATGTATGATAATGACAAGGTTTCTTGGATTGTGACCTGTGACAAAGAAATCTCTTTATTAGTCACCGTTCGAATTCAATAAAACAAATTTTATGAGATCTTACGTGAGTCATGATCTTAATCCTCTTTGCATATCTTTTGTTATACTCGAATCGATTAAGCGACAATATCAAGTACTTTGGAGGAACCATTATTCGTGTAGTCTGGAGATTGTTAAAAAAGAATCAGATTAATTAATTAAATCACGTCTTTCGATAAAACCTGAAACATGGGTGATACGTACTTTCAATGCATCACACAAACCACGACATTTCTCACAATGGTATTGATTGTCATCATTTAATTTTTCCGGCGAAAAGAATTCGGACAACAGATCAGAGAAGGAAAGATTTTTTGCTAAAGAAAGGCAAATAAATATGATTAGGACTGTCGGTCGATTGTTGCGTACAATTAAGATTTTACTTATTCCTCGAAAAAAAAAAAAGAGAATTAATTGTACATGAACTTTCAATCTGAAGAGACAGTGTTAAGTCATGAAACTCCTCCTAGAAAAATACGCGTGTGTGGTGAATGGAAAATTCAAAGATCGTATGTTTAATTTAATAGAATCAAACCTTAGTTTTTGATTCAGTCCCGCACGATAAGCACTCAATTGTATTAACCAAAACACCACCAAAAGGAGAAATCGGTATTTCGTTGTCATCTAATTGATCGAACGAAATGTGATTATTCGGATCATCAAGTCGCTGCCTTTTGTTGGATGTCAATTGCTTTGATTCTTCTTCAATTTGACTAAACAGAATTCTAAGATACATAGTTAATCATTATGAGGCAATATTTACTTGAGTCACAGAATTAATTTATATATAGGTAAGTAACTTGCTTCAGAAATTCATGACAATCCTGCTGACGACCGTTGTTGAGCCATTTAGGTAAAGTCTGACAATACATAAAAAGATATATGAATAATTTTTATAAAGAAAATAAGAATTTTTGCAAATCTCCTTTATCAAACATCCAACCTCTAATAAAGCTGACGGTGAGATGTATGACTTATCAGATTCTAAAGACTGAAAACATTGCTGAAGTTGATATAACGTAGACGTCCTGTTTCTATGACTAATGTCAATGGTATCAATTAGACAGAGGTTATTCGCGAGATCGAATTGCAATTAGCTTCTGAAATATACCTTGATGTTCGTAATATGCGACGTCGGAACTCTGCTGTATTAAATAACGCCTGTGTTCACAAAAACCGAATGGTAAGACTTTAGATGATCCACAGCGAAAAAAATGAATGTGAAGAGAAAGTCCCACCTGAAGTACACTATTCATAAAACAAGTATTCCCCAAATTCTGTAATCCAACCTTTTTTTTCGGTTTAGAATATCGAGGTGTCGTCGTCTTGGATACATCTTATTTATGAATGTAATTAATAACTTAATTCCTTATGATTAACTTTTATCACGTGATTTACCTGCAGAAAACATTTTATTCCACGCATTTTTTTGTAGAATGCTCATAATTTCTTTCTGTTCAACAGTCGGCTAAATCGTAATAATAATTCGATTTAGTGATATTTATCCTGACATTACGTTTTGCGCAAGGAATAAAGCCATACCAATTTCAAACTTTCTAATTTTTGCGAGATAATATCATATTGAGCGATATAACCTGGAAATCGATACATAAGGCATTGTACAAGGGTAGAGAATTCTAACAAGATCTCCCTTTGGTCATCCTGTAATTTGAATATATGATGTTATAATTATTTACTTTTAACTTTAATTGAAAGTAATTTAACAAGGACATACCTCGGAAGAAATGATGTCCAATACATCTGGAACCATTGTAAGGATTGTGCGAAATACATCATACCCTCGACATCCTAACAGCATGTATTTAAGAATTAATAATGCGTTTTCACGCGACTTGCGGTTGTACAGGTATTTGAATACTGAGAGAAAACAGAGTTTAATGTTAACCACGTACACTCGATAAATCTGTTAAACAATTTTAGCACACACGCTTACATATAGGGACGCATTTGTTCGTGATACTTGTTAGCATATCATGATTAATTTTTCCCAATGCGTTCATTAACTCGATAATCCAATTCCCTATTATATTAAAAATGTGTCAAAGATCGCGATCAATCTCGTGAAAATCACAAATTCCGTTGAAAATAACCTATATTTTTCGAGTCTGGGTTCTTCATCATCTCGACCATGCGTTGAATGCCTATCTCTAACCGCGAAATATCTTCATGAGGCATTTGCTGGAGGTACGGTAGAATGACTAACAGATTTTCAGTGTGAACGTTCAATAATAATGCTTTCAAGATATTGATTATTATGCTTACCTATCTTATTTTCTATCGGTATTTTACCGATCAAAACTGCTATCGCATTGGAACATTGTGAACTTGCAGTGAGCTTCTCGAAAATTTCGCGAATAGAAAAAGATATGGTCTCTGTGCTAATCGAAGTGTACATAAGTATAACCTAAGAGCTTTCATAGTCATGAAAAGCAGAAATCTTTCCGAACCAAACCTTTCATTCCATAACATTTCAATCAAGGTCACTGATTTCTTAACAAAATCAACTTCCATTGACTCATTGGTTAAGTTAGCCAAGCCGTTGATAAGCATCTGTTTAAAGGTATCTGTTAATTAACTAATAGGCTAAATACATAATGTCGCCTTGTAGAACGGAGTTCACTTCGAGCGCACCTGTATTACGACATTTCTTTCCGTAGGAATTAATCTGGGCAGATCATTGAATATAAACACAAATAAGATTTGCCAATCATGTCGCCCTTTACACAGGAAGAAGTATTTCTCGGTGAGCACTTTTAGTAATTGAAAATCTCTTTCAACGGTTTCTTTGTCCAAAGCATATATCGATATGTCTGAATGAAGTTGATGAATTATAATACTATTTTGCGAAAAAAACAATGACGTAAAACTGCATTAATTTTTACCGTTTTTGTGTTTGATCACTTTCACTACTGCCCTTAAATTTTTATAGATAGACTAGAGGCGAAAAGACATGTATGTAAATTATATTTATTTGTTTCGAAATACTGCGTATTGTTAATTATAAAATAGTTCCATACACTTATCGCATGTGTAAGACGATTTTCCAAGGTCTCCGAATTAAAATGATCTAGATATATTCTTTCCTGGCACCGGGCTATCCAAGCAAGAATGTAATCTCCGATCTCAGCGTGCAAAGGGGTGATTTGCTTCAAATGATATAAAAAATGAGTAACCGTAAAACGCGCCCTCCATATACATATACAACGCAGGTACCTCTTTTATAAGATCATATGAAAAATCGCAGAGTAGTTTCCAATCTTCGTTTGGCATATTATAAGGTGTAGCTGTAATCTTTTCCACAAGCTTTTTTTTCACATGTTCGTTGTGTGCCGAAGTCAAAAGTCCCTCAAGTATTTTGTCCATCTTAACGAAAAGAACGCTACAGGTCTGATGTATATCTACGTAAACACGACTGTGCTGTGCTGTGAATCTCTTCACGTATACGCGCGTTTTTTTTGCTTGCCTACTATAAGGTAGCTTTTTTCTCGAAGTAGTGAATGATGTTTCTAAATATAGGTCTATGTTTCATCGTAAACGTGAGGCATTACGTAATTAGAGATTGATGAAGTTTATCTTTTTTTATACAGGATATGCTAATGTATTTGCCAGAATTATGAATTCATAATATATCAATTTCTTTTTTTAAACCTGTTTATTGAATTTGCAGTACCAGATTTCATGATAAAACAAATAATTGGATTTTTCAAAATTACAAAGTTACCATATAAATTTCATTCAAGTCAATATCAATCGATTTTTATGGTCATTTTTTAAATTAGAACTTTATTATAAAAACATGGATTTTGATTTCAGTTACTATTATTATTATCTTGTATAAAAAATTTTATAATAAATAAAAAAAATAGAAATAATTAATAATATTTAAAAAATTTTTTTGTTAATAAAACAAAAAAAAATCCATATATAATATAATTTAAAAAACTTTTTAAATTATATATCATATTTATAATAAAAAAAAATTTTTTTTAACTAGTGAGACCTTGCTCAATATATTTTATTTAGTTTATATATGTATTTCTTATTACAAGATTTATTATCTATAAACTATTCTAAATACATATTGTACTATATCAAATTACTTTATATTGACTTGTTGCTATTGATTTATCTTTTAACATATGTCAAGATTAACATGCCAAAGCTTCATTAGTATTGTTATTATATGAATAATGAAAATTGAATTTAATTATATTGTTTTCCTGATTTAATCAGTTCTCTATTAATTTATTCTGCAATTTTCTTGCTTCCTTAGTTCTTTTCATTGATAATCTATATTGTATTGTGTCTTTGAGTTGGTATTGACTTGTTGTTCTCTTCTTTTTTTATTTTTTTCTTTCTGATTATATTTTCTTTTTCTTTCTATTATTAAAATTTAATATACGTATCTGTAATTTCAAAGTTTACAAAGTTCTTTTGTTATACGGTTTGTAATTACTTTTAATATGTCTTTGACCTTACTTCTATTAATTATTTTATCAAGTTAATTAGATATTTTCATATATGCCTTTAGTTATATATCTAATGATTCTTTATAAGTCATTTATAATATGTACAAGTTGTTCTCTTCAATTTCTTCTTCTCTTTTATTTCTTTATTCTATTGAATAATTTTTTCTTTAGTACTTAATATATATAATTATGATCTTGTCTTTATAATGTTTATTAAAGATATTTTTTGTAGTTTTTCATTTTTTATACTATAAGTATATTTTGTCTTTATATATATAAATCAGGTCTTCTTTTATTTAGTTTACTTTTAATGGAAAACTTATTATTAAGCAATTTGTATCTGAATACTCTATTGTTGTAATTTTGTTGATTAGTATAAAAACTTGTGATTTTTAATAAAAACAGACTTGCTCATGTTCTTTTTCAGTCTACTATATTCTCCTCTTCTGTTTTAAGTTATGCTTTGTATTTCTTTTGTATAGCCTAGATTATACATGTGGCTAAAATTATTTTACAATTGACTCAATTATTTGAAATTTTTATAGTTGTAAAAGTCTTAAAGAAACTGTTAATAATTTCAAAAGACAGTGAACTTTAGTGTTTCTAATTTTAAATGCCAACAGAAGTTGGGACTTTATT
>CAJVPV010004047.1:0-10472 GCA_910591835.1 Acaulospora morrowiae | reverse complement strand
GTTGCACTTTTATTTTTCCCTTTTCAATTTTGTTGCATTTGTTTCTTTTGCCTATGTATACTGTTTGGTCTATGAGCATTGCTATGTAGTTTGCATTTTTGAGATTGTTATTATCAGTTGCCTCCAGGTGTTGTATTGGGTTTGGTTGTATTAAACCTGGGATGATACATATGTATCTGTTGGTCGAAAGGTCTGATACTGAGTATCTGCTTTTAATATCTGTATACCATTTGGGCTGTTTACCCGTTGGCTTGTTACCTGCCATTGCTTTGACCTGTCTCCATTCTAGCATGTGTGTTTGATACCCATTCGTTAATTGTTCTATAAACATGATGTTGTGCTTTTGCAAGTTTCATCTGTTATTTCCGAACCATTCTTGCCTCATCAGATCTTCTATTGTATGCAAGTTTCCTTTTGGGAATGTTTTTGGTTTTTTTTCCCAGCTATTTGCTTTCAAATTGAAGTCTGCCTTCTTGATTATTTGTAGTTCTTGACTCCATAGGTTGTTAGGTCTTCTAATTATTTCTACTTGGTCTTCAAGTATGTTGCGAGGGGACCATATTTGGTTCTGCAAGTGTTGAATTCTTCCTCTTGCCAACTCCCCACATATATTCTGTCTATTGAGAATTTGTAGTGTATTCTTGATATGTAGCTGTGCTTGTTTGTCTTTGATGCTGAAGAGTTTGTAACCAAAGTGGCTGTATATTTCACTATTGATTGCTGTTGATACCAAGTTGTTTTTGTGTTTGAATGTTCTCCGAATTGTGCTGTCCCATTTCTCGCATGTTTGTTTTGTTGCGATTGTGTCTTGTAGGAGATATGTGACTGCGGGAACTAAAACTTGGTTAATTATATACCTCTGCTGCTTATTCGTGATGTAGCTTCTTCCTAGAATCTGTGTTGTTAACTGTACTTTGTGGCTGATCAGGTCTAGCTGGTGTCTTTTGTTTCCTGTTTCTGTAATCCAGATTCCTAGTATCCTGATTGCTTCTGTTTTTGGTTTTGGCGTGATGTTCTGACCTTGGAGCTTAACGTCTTTCCGCTGTTTTGGGTGAATTGTTATTAGTGCTGCTTTGGTTGGATTGATTTTCAAGTTTGTAATCTTTGCGAAACTTTCGACTGTTCCGATAATTTTTTTCATGTTTTGACTGTTTTTGGTAAGCCATACTGTGTCATCCATATATGACAGCAATATGATTTTTATGCTTTTTGTATTTCATTTGCCAGGTTTGTCTAGGGGTACTGCGGTTGTGAAGTTGTATCCCCATTTTGTCTTTTCTATTCTACATATTAGTGGGTCATAGTATATTCTCCAGAGTAGTGGTGAGATTGTATCTCCTTGGTCTATTCCTGTCTCTGGTTGGAAAGATATGGTCAGCCCATATTGTGTGATTACTTGATTATTATGGTCTTCGATCAGGCTGATAATTATATCGATGATGCTTGGGGAAATCTTGATTCTTTTTATTGCTTTTTTTAGCATGTCGTGTTTTATTGAGTCGTATGCTTTGCTGATGTCTTGGCTTAGGAGCCAGCATTCTTTCTTCTTTTCTCTTGCTTCTTCTAGTATGTTGTTTAACATGTTAATTGGTTCTTGTGTTCCACCTCCCGGAAGTCCTGCCCAGTTTCTATCAGAGAGTATGTTGTGCTCAGTCATGACTTCTGCTAGTCTGTTGTTGATTAACTTGGTGAAGACTTTTTTGATCATTTCTAAGAGTGTAATGGGTCTTATGAGATTGAGATCATACTGCCAGTCTGTCTTCTTTGGGATTGGATATATGATATTGTGTTGCCACTTTGTCGGGATTTCACCTGTTGCGAGGATTTTGTTAAAGACCTTAGTTAGTCTGTGTAGTGCTTCCTTTTCCAAGTGCTTTAGCATTGGATAGCTAATATTTGATTTGCCTGAAGCTGAGTCATTGGACATTCTTTTGAGTATTTCTTGTATTTCTATTGTTTTTGTTTTTCTTGTTGTCTCCTGATACCAGCTACTCTGGATCTCTTCCTTGGATCTATACTCTTGTTTCCATTTGATCCATTCTTGTTGTGTAGGGTTGTCTTGATCTGCTATGTGGTATTGGAAATGAGTATGTACCATTTCTTTAATTTTCTGGGGGTCTGTGGTTACTGAAAGTTCTGGTTCTTTTGTGATTATTCTGTCCATGTTGATGATTTGTCTAGGGCACTAAAGGATCGAGTTGATCATTCTTTTCTTGTTTGTTAAGTAGTTTATCTCTCTGTTTTCGATTAATTTTTAATGCTTGCTCTGTTCTTTTGTCTGACATCTTTCTCCAATGCTTTTTTGATTAAGTTGTATGTTTGCTTGATGCTTTGGATCCATTTGCTTATTTCTTTTCCTTGGGTTGATACTGTTTGCCATGGTGGATGTTGGATGTACTGTTCTTCTATGTTGATTTTGTCAATTAATATGGTAATCTTCTTCTTTGTGTCGTCTTTTTTCTGGTTGAGTGTGAAGTACTTTCTTGCGCAAGTGTTAAGTTGTCTGAGTGCAGTGATTTGTTCGTGTTTGCTGGAAAATTTGTAGGCTGGGTTTTTCTTCTTCTTCATTTGCTTTTTCTTGGGTAGGTGTTGATGTGCCGCTTTGCATATTGTCTCCCAGGTGATATTCCATAGTTTGTTGGCTGTGAATTCCTCTGTGTTGTTTGTGGTATCTTGTTTGCTGATTTCCTCCTCTATCTGGTTTTTGTATTTTTCCCATTGCCTTGGGGATGCTCTCTTGATGTCAAATACATTTTTCCTGTTGAATGATCATGGGCTTTTCTGTTTGGTTGTTAATTCTGTAACTTCGATTTCACATATGGTGATGTCGTGGTTACTGTTGGTTATCATGTTGGATAACTCGATGTCTGTCTCTATCAGGTTCCAATCGTTATTTGGTGACATCCATATGTAGTCAATTCATGATCGGTTGTGCGCATGTTTGTCCATGTGAATCTTTTCCAGACTGGCCAAAGTTCTTTAAACGTGTCGATGTGGTTTAACTGGAGAAGTGTCTTCATTACTGGGGATGATGGAAGTTGGTTTCTGCCTGGTGGGTGTTTGTCAATTCTAGAATTGCAATGTGAGTTGAAGTCCCCCATTGTAATTATGTGACTACCTCTGTAATGTCTTGTCCAGATTTTTTTCCTTGCCCAATTTATAGTTGGCTTGTATTCTTGATTGCTTTGGATAGGGATATATATTCCTATTATGCTAATGAGTTTGTGGGCTTTAAAGTTTAAGTCCACACATATGCCTTTGCCAGGCCTGTTCTCAATTTTGCCTATGTAGTTTGCGATTCTCTTCTTGATCATAATCATTATGCCAGCACCCTTGTTGTTGATGCTCCATGTTGTATGGTACCCTGGTATTTTCCAATGTTTGTGATTGTTTGTTGTAATTTGGGTTTCTGTAAGTACTGCTATGTCTATATTTTCTTCTTCGCAGAATTTGGTCCATGTCTCTCTTTTGGCTTTGCTATTAAAGCCTCTGACGTTGTGTGTTGCCAGCTTCCATGTTCTGTGTTCTGGGAATATGCTATGTTCGGGATTGGTAGCGTTGCCTGGTTCTTCCTTGTCCTTACCGTGTAGTAGTACCTTTCTTTTGTTGTTGTTGTTGTCTGTGTTTGACTTGTGACTATGTGCATCTGTGGTGTTGGTGGTCTGTTGGTTTTGGTTTAATTGTGAAAGGTCTTCGATTTGAGATTTTTGTGCGGTGTTTGTTGTGTATGTATTTGCAAGGGTGGGTTGTCTTCTGTTTTCTTCTGTGGTTGTACTTGTGTCTTCTTCTGGATAATTATTAATTGAATTTTATAGTGTTGTTAAGTTGTTCGTGATGCTTTCTGCATCTGTTGTTGTGCTGTGGCTATTACCCATGTTATTGTTGGTTGGGGGGTTCTTGTCTCCTAAGATATATGTATGGATGATGTTGGACAGGTTGTTCATGGTTTGGTTGCTGTTGTTGATGGTTGTGTTGATTTGTTGCTGTCGGGCTTGTGGGTCTGCAATCTCTTGCCTTTGAGGGGTGTTGTTTTTGGAGTTTTCAGCCTGGGTTGCTAACTCTTCAGGCATATGTTCCTCACCAGTGGCGTCTGCCTCCATTGCTCCAATTCCATCTTCTTCATAGTACTCCAAATTTGTAATTCTTTCGTCTAGTTCTATTATTTGTTGTTTGATTTCTTGAATGTCTTGCTGCATTTGTCAAAGTAGCCTTGTGATTTCTGTGGTGCCCAAAATTTCTGTTGTGTCGTTTGTGGTTTTTGGTTGTTGTCTCACTGCTGCTGCATAGGAACCTGGCCTGCATTGGTGAGTGTTGGTTTGCTGAACTCATATGTTTTTTTAATGTTCGTTGTCCTGGCCGGTTTGTACTTTTGGTAAAGTCTGCCAAATCTGTTTGCTTGCTCTTGGTTATATGATTTCCATTGTGCCTGGCATGTCTTCACTGGGCAGAGTGCTGCCAGGTGTTCGTGAGAATCGCAGATGGCACAGGTTTTGTTCTCCATATTTGCCCACGTGATAACTGTTTCTCCAAGGGTGTAGTCTTGCTGCATGGCTTGCTGAAGATCTTGTTCTGTCTCAAAGCCTAGTACTGCTACTTTTCTTCTCTTGTATGTTCCTGTTCTTGGAATGTAGCATGTCTTCACTTTGGTTTGTTGGCATATGTGTCTCAGGTCGAAGGCTGTTGTATTGGGTGAAAGGTTCACAAGTTTTGCCGCCCATCTGCCTCTTCCTTTTATCTCTTCCAAGTTCCATTTTGCATCGAATACTCTGACTAAGTTTGCTTTCAGTAGTACACTCCACATATCAGCCACTCTCTTTTTGCTTTCGTAGTTCTGGTAGGTAATTGTGGCTGATTGCCACATTTGTTGTGTGCTTATGTTGATGTTTCGTATTTTACCATATTTGACAAAGGTTTGTTCCATCTCCATTGATCTTGTCTCTAGTGGGATATCCCATACTCTGATACTGTTTTCCCGATTTGAGAGTGTGTCTGCGTGTTGAATAAGTTGCATGTGTTTGTCTTCGGTATTTGGTAGGTTGATTGAGCAGGCCTGTTCCGCTGCCTGTTTATCGCCAAAAATAGTATAGATCTGTTCGTCTTCTTCTCTTCCTTTGCTGCCAAGTTTGAGAAGTCCCTCAGGGCTGTCTAGAGCCTTCATAATAAATTGAATTTTCTCCTGGGTGTATTTCCCTGGTATTTCTAATGCCTTGATTCCAATTTTGCACCGTTGTCTGCCATACCTTGTCATCCTCTCGAAGGGAATCTTGGTCTGGGCTTCGTGATTCTTTTCTGTGTGAATTTTCTTTTCCTTGCCATGTTTCACTCTTCCTCTGTATTGTCTTTCTGTTCGGATGTTTCCATTTCCGCATCACTGTCGTCAATGCGCACCTGCCTGTTGGTTGTTAATGACCTGGTATCTGTACTTGTTGAAAGTTTTTCTGATGTTTCACTCCTGTTCTTTGCTGTCAATTCTTTGGGTTCTTCTGCTATCGACTCTTTCACCATCTGACTCCATGATTCTGTGGCGAGTTGTTGGGTCGCTTCTTTCTCTTATACTGTTGTTTCTTGGTTTTGTTTTCCTTTGTTGGTGTTTGTCTGTATGGTGTTTCCTATCGTTGTGGTCGCTACTGTTGCTGACTTCTTAGGTGGCCTCTGGCTTGGGTAGGAAGTTGTTTCTCTCGATTTCTGTATGTTTCTACCTTTTGACATGTCTGCCACATGGTAGTTTGGTCTATTAACCGAGTTGGAACTTCTAAGGTTCCTTTGCAAACTCATACTTTCACTTCGCAAAATTTCCTAATTTGGTAACTGTGTGCGAGTGGGAAAGAGTGATGTGCCTTATTAGATTGTATTGGGTTGTGTCAATTTATTGATATTACATTTGTATCTGTTGGTTGACCAATCTGAATAGCAGTGTTGTTCTCTAATATCTGTAAACCATTTTAGTTGTCAGCCTATTGTTTTTTTTCCTGCTATAACTCTGATTTGTCTCCATTCTAGCAAATGCATTTGATATATATTTGTCATTTGTTTAATGAACATTATATATTGTTTTCTTAGATTGTGTCTGTTTTTCTCAAACTATTCTTGTCCTATTATACTTTCAATTGTATATAGCTAATCATCTGAGAATGTTTTTAGCTTTTCTCATATTGCATTAGGTTTAATGTTATATTTATCTTCTCTAATTGTGTTAATAATTTGACTTAACAAGTTGCTTTGATTTTTTTGGATTGGGATGTTGTCTGTCAGAATATCTTTTGATGTTCACATTGAGTTCTATAGATGTTGTGATCTCCTTCTCACTATTATACTACATGTGTTGTATTTGTTCAAGTAAACAAGTATTGTTTTAATGTGCTATTGTATCTGCTTGTTCTTTATACTAAAGATTTTGTATCCAAAATAGCAATATATTCCACTGTTGATTGCTATACTTAACATGTTGTTCTTGTGTTTAAAGGCTACTTTAATTTTGGTATCTCACTTGTATATATATTTTGTTACTACTATATCTTGTATGAGGTATATTATTGCTAAAACAGTTATATGACTAATTATATATCTTTATTGTTTGTCAATAATAGTACATCTTCTTAGTATATTTGTTATTGCTTGAATTTTTTGTTTAATTAGTTCTAACTGACATTTTTTACTTTCTATTACTATTATTCATATGTCCAAAATTCTGATAACTTCTCTTTTTGGTTTTAATATAATTTTGTGACCTTAAATTTTGATGTAGCCTTATTTTCCAAAATTAATTATAATAAGTACTGCTTTTTCTAAGATGATTGTGAAATTGGCTATTCTTACAAAGATTTTTGTAATTTTGATAATTCTTTGGCATATCTTGCTTGTTATTTGCAAGCCATATTGTATTATTCCTATATTATATTGATGTAACTTTTGTTTTTATGGTTTGTTACTTGCTATATTTCCTATTGATTTTTGTGTTATGAAGCAATATTCATGTTTAAATCTTTTGATCTTATTTATAAGTGGATTATAGTATATTCTCTATAGTAATAGGAATATTATATCTTCTTAGTCTATTTCTAATTCAGGTTAGAATAGGACTGTAAGTCTATAACATATTATAATATGATTGTTGCAATTCTTAAGCAAGTTTATTATTATGTTAATAATGTTTGCTGAAATTTTGATTCTATTTATATATTTTTTTAATATTTGTGACTTATTGAATCATATGCCTTGTTGATATTCTGGCTTAGAATCCAGTATGCTTTTTTGTTTTTTTTTGCCTCTTTTAGAATATTATTGATAATGTTAATTGGTTCTTGTATTTTCTCTCCTAGAAGTCCTACCCAGTTTTTATCTAATACAATTGAATATTTTGTTATTATTTTTGCTAGTCTGTTATTGTAAATATTTTCTTAATTATTTCAAGAAACATGATTGGTCTTATCAGGTTGAGATTATTTTGCCAGTTTGTTTTCTTAAAGATTAAATAGATTATATTCTCTTATCATTTTCTAGAAATTTCTTCTGTTACTAATATATACTGTATATATATTTTTCCTGCTAAAGTGAAACTCTACTCTAGTCCGTATTTATTATATAGATAGGTCATTACATATAAAGTATATATATTGTTAATCTATACTAAATTCTTATATAAACTAGAATTCACCCACAAGCATATAGCCGTCTGGGTGCAGCCTGCCACATTGCTTGCTAACCAAGCCTTACCTTAGCATTTAATGCTGCTATTGCTATGTATTCTATTTAGCACTGTGGGAAATTAAGGGAAGATTGAAATTGGGACACTGGGAGTAGTATCTATATTTGGTGAATAGAATACTATAGAAATAATCTTCCAAATCCGACCACCTGCAGATTGGCACACCATTTAATTTTCATCCCTTTTTGAGCTACTCAAGAACGTTCAAGAGACTTATCTCACAGACTTATCACCCATATAGAGGGATTCTAGCAGCCTTACTGCTGTTTTGGCTGCCTTCCTAGGATAAGTAACTATTGAAGTGATCTATTATTGAATTGGAATAGGACCTTTTTAATTATATTATAAAAAGAGACACCAGGTACCACCACCAAGCCATCTTACTGAAAGTAGACATCTTATACACCTTGCAACTTCTGGCAATCCTCATAACACCAACCGGACAATCGTTATGCCACAACATCTTTTTCTGGAAATCACAATATTAATGCCTGCTGGATTAGCATGTGAAATAGCTTTTTATAAGAAACAGTGCTTTTACAGGTTATGGCACCAGATACCATATTAATTCTATTCAATCCCTCTCATATGAGGATAAACTGGTATCTTGTAATTTGACTTGTGGAGTGTTAACCACTACACTATAGACCCATAGGTCTCCTGTTACTAATATTGCATTAAAGATTTTAGTAATTCTTTCTAGTGCTTTTTCTTCCAAGTATTTAAGGAATGAATAGCTAATGCTAAATTTTCTAAGAGTAAAATTGTTCAACATACTTTTGATTATTTTATTGACTTTTATTGCTTGGATTGTTGCTGAGAGCTTTTGATACAATTCTTGCTTTATACTTTCTTTAAGTCTATACTCTTGTTTCCATAGTATTTATTCTTCTTATAAACTGGAATTATATGTAGCTATATGTTTATAAAAGTATATATTGTTAGCATCAAATTAGTAGTAGGGGGCATGACATGACATGTGGGGTCTGGCACGGTGCCGCATGGGGCATCGATTATGCATCAATTATGTATAATTGATGGGCACAAAGCTTGTCAAAGTTTAGTACTTTTGCATAATGCGACGATAGATTTAGAGACATGTCGTGTCATATAAATAGCAGTAATATTCAGATGTAAAAAGAAGAGACAGAAGCAATTAATAAAATACTACTTTTGCGAAACCCAACTGCTTGTACCAGTGCAATGATAATTAATAAACTTACCTTATTTGTCTTTTAGTCATCCTAGAGAGGATCCGCCGCCCTATAGTTTGACAAGGGAGATCAAAAGAGGAGACTAATTAAACCAAGGGAAAGATTAAGATAATTATCACTACATGTACCTTTGGTATTGCCAGTGACACAGACCCACTTACCCAACATAGCACGAGTCTTGGTCTGGATTGGCAACAGACTCGCCGTTGAGGATAACAATACATACAATCTCTTTAATTTTATTTGAATTAGTAGTGACTGTAATTTCTGGTTCTTGTGTTATGATTTTGTTTATTTGTATTATTGGTCTTAAACAGTTTAATATTGATATAATCTTTTTTTTTTGTTTTTTATATAGTTTATTTTTCTTTGTTCAATAGTCTTTTGATATTTTTCTATTCTTCCTATTTATTTGCCATTTCAATTATTCTTCTAATGATTTTATAAGTTTGTTTGATGCCTGCTAGCCATATGAAAACTTTTTCTAATTTGGGATTGATACTATCCTATAGTGAATTTAATATGTGTTATTTGTTTTTGTTAATTTTCTTTACTAATGCTTTGATTTTTATTTTTATAGGATTTGTTTTTTGTTTAAAAGTGAAATATCTTCTGGCAAGTGTGTTTAATTTTCTGATAGTAGTAATTTTTTGATGTTTTGTTATTACTTAATAGGTTGGGTTTTTTGGGAGAGTTTTTTTTTTTAAAAATGTGTTGATAAACTGCTCTGCAAAATAATTTTCCATATTTTATTTCAAAGTTGATTTGGTATAAGTGAATTTGTTTATTTTTTGTTATTGGATTTCCTTCTTAATTTGTTTTTTGTATGCTTTATATTGTTTTGATATTGCTCTCTTGATATCAAAAATATTATTACAATTAAATAATAATAATTCATATCTTTTATTAAAATATATGCTTTTGATATATAAAAATATATAGTATAATAACCAAATACTACAGCTTATTACATTTCATGCTTGCTAAATCTCTCTATCAAACTTTTTAAGGCAGTGCCATATATACCCAACAAGTATTATACATATATGTTTATAGTTAACTTATTTATATATGACTAGTTATACTGTATATCACTAACTTAATATTATGTATAATTACTATCTAAACTTCTATTTTTGAAAAGATGCATAAATCTGTCTTAATTTTTTTCAGAACAATTTTATTCTTAAGAATAGATTGATTATCAGACTATCAAATTCAATATTCTAAATCCTGGTTTTTGATCCTTCAAAATAGTTCACAGTTTTCATCTCCCATCAAGATCTTCTAATAATAAAGTTTGTGAAAGTTAGTATAATTATATAGTTTATTAGACCTATGGGTCTATAGCACAGTGGTAATGCTCCATAGGTCACCAGGAGAAGGTCTAGGGTTCAACCCGCCTGGTTACAAAAACTTATCACCTTCATGATTGGTTGACCGGCTTCCAATTCATGTCGTACCCAATCAGCCGACAAAAATCTACTTCCAAATTTAGTTAGGCTGCATGAAGATGGGACCTCTGGTCTTCCCGACGATCGCGGGCTGAAAAC
>CAJVPV010004046.1:0-10473 GCA_910591835.1 Acaulospora morrowiae | reverse complement strand
AGAAGTGTTATATTCGTCAGAACAGTTATCTGTATATGTTAGCATAGAAACAAATGCTCTGGCGAAGATACAATAATGAGAAGAAATAAATAAATTAGAAAATATTCTAGAGCAACATTAGTACAAAAAGTATAGTGCTAAACAATAACAATGATAGTAATACAAGAATTATTCTAGAATGGACAATATTTCAAGAGTAAATGCTAGTAAAAATCGGGAAAGAGGTAGTGATGATCTTGGGCGAAGATCAAGTGTAACAACATGGTGAAATATTCATAATTGTATAATCTTTATAAGCAGTGTAAGCACTATAATGCCCATATGAAGTAAATGCTACAATATAAAGCCTTGAATATTGTAGTATGCATTTAAATGAATTCCAAAATACATTTCCATCATGGTGATGTTCGTCTTCATTCTTTGGCTTATAAATCTTTTGTATTTCATCAATAATTAAAAATGTTGTTTTATCACATTTATTGATAAATTCATTTCAAGTTATACTCATAAGCTCTTTAAATCTTTCTGCAAATATTCATGATTCATTTATTAGTTTTATCTATAACTATGAAATGCAGAAAACATATTTCAATTTTTTTTTTACTTTGTCTGATTGGAGCAGGCTATATTCAAGTAGTTGCGCAAGTGCAGTTTTGCTGACCATTGATGATGACCAAACTAGAATAATTTTTTTTTCAAGCAGATACTTAAGCAGTCTATAGATAGTTGGTTCTCTCTTATATATTGTACTAAAAGTAATATCAACACTTTCGTAGGCATTGCTGTATTCTTTTTCTTTATAAGTTGTTCTTCCAAGACCTCCTATTAAATGCAAAATAAAAAAATAAAGTGAATAAAATCTACATTGGTACGAGAGTCAAAAGATTATGAGTTTATATCTAGCCTTACGTTTGTTAAGTTATTATTGTGTAAAAGATATTAAAAAATGAAGACCAAGAAGAAAATCAGAGAAAAAAATGCAATTAGTCAAGATCGTAAATTCTTTGTTTAAGAAGTAAACCATTAGGAGACACTTACTAGTGGTGGCAGGCAGTAGTAGTTGCATAATGATGCGGATGTTCTTCAAGTTACTATATGCAAAAATGTTATCAAAATCATCAAATGGAGTCAACTCTTGTTCTTCAAGATCTTGTATAATAATATCTTTATTATGAGATCTGTTTTTAAGCGTTCTTAGTTTAATGAATTTATCGTTTTCTGCATTGCCAGGAATATTTACCTTCCATAGATACAAGTTGCTGGGATCAAAATTTTTGAAATTGTTCTTATTCTTCTTATAGATTACTTCCCTTAATTTTGAAATACTCATTCTTGCTTGACCTCCAACTTGAAAGGAGCTCTTAACTTTGGTACCCATTACAAAACAAAATATCATTATATCGGTGGTATATCTGCAAATACGTAAATCGAGTGTTAAAATAGGATTTTCCAGTAAGTACAAATAAAGACGTTGTTCATTTTTTATATAAGTTCAGTTCTGTTAACATAATCTGTTTCAAAAAAATATTATACTTGTAAAAACTTACTGATTTTATATATACTCTAGCTAAAAACAGGTAATTTTCACATAAGTCAAATAAATATACAGTAATATAATATGCCTGTATAGTTTAAAAAAAGTATTGAGCTTACAAACAAATATTATTTTTCATACAAACCTTATTATAGCACTTTGGAATGCAAACAACATAAATTTCATTGGGTTTTATTATAACTGATAATATTGGGACAAGCGAAAACTACAGAAACATTATTTCATTATATTTTTTATCAATAAATCAGTAATTCCAATCAAGAAATCATCTTATTTTTTATCTATGCTAATGAACTTTTAAATTATTCTATCTTATATAAAAATTATTATCGAATATGCAATTTAACAATTAATTAAGAGGATTAAATGCCAAGCTTTTAACTGAGATTACTAAACTTAGGAGAACTGAAATTCTGAAACTTAAAGAGAAGTTACTAATATTTGTTAAGGTTGAGGCTGAGAATGCGAGGTTGAAACAAATTATTAAGAAAATATAAGGCATTGAGGAATTAGAACAAAAGAATAAAAAGTTGATGAACAGTTTTGCTATATTAGAACAGGGAGAAAAAGATATTTCTATAAAAGATGTTTTGCAATCTTCAGTAAATTCTAACAATACTCTGGCATCTAATATATCTGATAATACTTCTAATTCTAATGTTACTTCTAAATAAATAGAAAATAGTTTCAATATAATATCTGATTCTAATATATATCAGAAAAAGTGTAGCCAATCCTTTACATCTTCTATTATTATAAAAACTGTATCATCAGAAGAGAAGAAAATTAATGATTTCCTAGATAGCATATATAAAGAAACGATTGATGTGAAAATAAGAAAAAAGAACCTGAAAAAGAATCTTAGATATCAAGACAAAATACAGAAAATCATATTGTTACAGGAAAATAAGGGTGAGTCATTATGCAATTCTATAACAGGTATCGAGATAAAAATAGGAGGAATAAAGAAAACAATCAGGATAATTGAAATAATGAAAACATGTATAAGTATACCCAATTTTCGTGGTAATAAAGGCAACAATTGTGTGCTTATCATTGTGAGCAAGTGTGCTCAATTACAAATAAACTTTATCTGTATGAATAAACCCATGTATTTCATTTTTTAATGTCATATTTTCTCTTCGACCATAATCAATTGATTATTTAAAGCTTATTAAAATTTCTTGGAATTTCTTCTTATTAATTGATATAAATATTATTAAAAATTGTTATCAATTTTTTAGAAAAGCAAATTATAAAAATAATTCATTTATAAAAAAAATTCAATAATAAATATTTGTAAATTGCATTTGAGTAATGATTAAAAATAAAAATATTTGATTAATTAATTAAAAAAAGTATATATATTGGTATCTTAAAAATAAAAAATAATAAACTTGTTATATTCTTGTTTTTCAAAACAATAAAAATCCTTAAGATAATTTAAATAATACTATCAAATATAATGTCTGGAAAAAAATTTTTTTTTATATCTGTATATAATAATTTTTAATTTCTTAATAAATCAGCAAAGTTTTAATATTTAATATATTAAAGTATATTATAAATTAAAAAATCAAATATTAACTCATTTAGAATAACTTATTAATTAAAATATTATATTGCGAGTAACTAATATTACAAATATTTATTATTTTTATATATTAAAATATCAATATTTAATTTTGATCAAATTTTATCAAATATTTTAAAACATATACTGTATATTATATATCTTCTTTTGTATACTAGTTTATATACAACCAACACATAATTCTGAATATCAAATACTATATGTATAAATAATTTATTTATATAATATTATATTATTTTTGTAATAATACTGTTGTAATGATGGGAAACGGTGAGTCTGTCACTTGCACGCAGGTCTTGTCATGGCATGTCACATCACAGCTAAGTAGGCCCACTTTGCACTATTTAGTTATATAGTTCGTGTCATCACTAACACTTCTTTCTTCTGGTCTTGTAGGCAAAAGAGGTGATTGGATTTGGTCGATCTTCATCTGTCGATTATTGAGATCATGGGCAAAACGAAAATGTAACACTGGAAAATAGAACACTGAGGTTTATCACACAGATAAAGGTTTGATCATTAAATGAGCACACTTGCTGCTTTATTATTAAGAGAGTTGGGTACATTTTTACATGTTTCCATTATTCCAATTTTCCCAATTATCCCAATTATCCTCTTTATCCCGATTATCCTAATTATCCTCTTTATCCCACCGGTTTATATTGTGATACCCGATATAGCATCACGTGACGAATCACCAATGGAAGAAACAAAGTGATAAAAAAACAATAATTTGAACTATATCTTTTTAAGACATCTGGAACTTGAAAAAATATCCAAGTCATATAATATATAACATGTGACATATAATATATACCACCTAACATATAATGCAAATTTCAAAAGATATTTGATATTATTTTAATATAAGTTTCTAAATACCAATAATTCTATATTGTTTCATTTTAGTTTCTTTAATTATACATTCAAAATGGATTTATTAAAAGATATTTTACTGCTCATCAGAGTTATATTTTCCAGCCAATTTTTCTCTACTTCATGACCAAAAACAATTCGCAGGAAGCCCCAAATCCAATTAATACAAAGATGACTTCCATCCTCAAAAAGCAACAAAAAATTGTCTCTGATCTACCCAAGAATGTGAGGCATCTTGGTTTCAATATTCGTGAAGTTCGAGTTGGGGTTGCGAGAATTAGTAATGCGGGATCTGGTACATCCAAAACGCCTCAAAACTATACAGGCACCATTTTCGAACTGTGAGAGGAATTGATTTATTCAAGGAGAAAAAACGTTTCGAAAAGCGGTTCATGGCAAGGCTGTATCCCAAAGTTGCTGAAGAAATTAGTGAGATCGTAGTAAAGCGTAGCGATCAGTGATACCACTGTTAGAAATTTTCACAAGCGCACGACTAAAAACCCGAAAGAAGATACACTGGATTCATTAAAATTATGGGTGTCAAACAGAAGGGTGAAATAGATACTGAACCGTAAAGTGAGGAGGAATCAGAAGATAGTGATGATGCTGGGCCTAGCGGGACGAGAGAATAGGAGTCCACAATATAATACCAAGTCCAAGCTTTTTATATCTGTATTAGCGAAATCTCTTAATTTTATATATTTCGGCGCAGGCTTATCCGTGCTGAAAGAGAAATAAATTTTAGCCGTGCTAACTTGATTATTAATTGGGCTCGTGATTTTTTTAACAATCCGATCAATTGTGGGAAAAAACCAAAATGGCAATATACACAAACTCTGATGGGTATTCCTTTGTTCAAACTTTTAGCAATATTAGTAAAGCAAGCGCTACCATTGTGTGAGTAAATACGTGTAAACTAGTATTTCTCTAATCTGTTAGTTATTTTTCAGGGCTATTTTTTAGCGAGACAGTTGATTTTGTTCCAAAAAGAATGCCAGAGTACCATTATTATCGAACCCTGTGGTGGGAAAAAGGCGACTTCAATCCAAAAGCAAAATGGGAAGAAGCAACGTGAGTCCCTTTCCTAATTTGTTTTAAGTTGACTCGCTATTTTATGATCTAGTAAGATATAAGCAAATTTTTATTATTCATATCAAGACTTCCGTACAAACTTGCGGTTGGTGTCACCTTAGAAGAATATGAAGAGCGTTCGGATAAGTTTAGCATCCGTGGATATTGGGAATGGGTTAACGGCGATGTTATAATTTATGAACTGCCATCGAAACCACACGGAACATTTATTTCTACAATCACTCATGTATTATTCAGGCAATGCGATCCTGTGTTTGGAACTGATGGCAGTATCATACCTCTTGGCGCAATTCGTAAATATATTAATTAACTGTCCCAGCCTTATGTTTGTGACATAAAACAAATCTTTGTTCTTCTTAAGGAACTCGCGCCGACGATTCTGAGAAAGAAGGGGATGCATCTTTTCGCCCTGAAAAACCACGAGTGCGACCACCAAATGGGAGTGATGGAAAGGTACCTTCTTTTATTGGCTTGGAACTCTTCAGAATTAAGATATCATATTTTCACGATTTTAGGGAGAGCCCTGGCCAAATATCGTCATCGAAGTGGCGTATTCTGAGAGTGAATCACACGTTCTTGAAAAAGCGAAATATTTCTGGTTACGCAATTGGAGTCGTGCCCACGACGTGATTGTGGTTAAGATTGATAAATCTCCTGAAGAAGATCAAGCTCCTTTACGAATGCAGGTAAGTTATATTCCTAAGTACACATTGTCTGCCAGTCATTTTAAAGAATTTAACTAAAGAATTTAACCTATTAGGCATGGCACTTTTGTGCCAGGGACAGAATTAGAAGATCAATGGATATCCAGCCTCGGGCCTATGTAATGTCATAAACAAAGAATATTAATCTTCTTTATCATTGTGTTAAATTTCTAACCTGATGTTTAATTGTTAGTTTGAATTCGGTATCCATGACAAAGATGGGAACCCGACAAATATTCAACCAGGCCAATGTGTCATCAACATTTCCCTTGATTGTTTGTATCACGATGCATTTCCTGAAGCTACGACTCACCGACAACTTCTCCCTGATCCAATTGTACTGGATTTCTTGATAATTCGAAACCAATTCCTTCGTGCGTATCGAATCAGATAATAGAAGGAAGTAAATGATGCAATAATTATGGGCCGTGTCTGATTTTGCAATTTATTTATCAATAAACAAAGAAATTTTTTACGCGTGATAATGAGCGTATTATGATTTATTTGGGGTCGTCTCCGAAATGTACAAATCCGAGACACGTGAGGAGCGTAAATAGTCTAATAAACTCAAAACCATTTCTACTATGTAAATATATAAATCACGATCGCGTGTCAGGAACGCCCATAACAATATGCTTCTTCTTTGACCATGAGTCATCTCAGGAAGTACGATCATGATCATTATAATAATCAAGATTGTGACAACATCCCAGCATAGTTATCAGGGTTGTCATTTACGGGTAAGGTTTTTGCTATTCTTTTTGGCTTCATTATAGTATCTAACTTTTTATTTTATTTTATTTTTCTTTAGGGCTTGGTTCTTTTTTTTCGTTGTTTTTCAATCTAAAACAGTTATCCTTCAAGATGGCTATTGTTTTATTGATCATAGTTACTCAGTTTTCAGGTGGTTGGTTGTTTTACTAACTCACTGTTGTCTCCCTTTTTCTCCATTATTATTGGAGTGTTAATCGTTTAAGTGGTCTTGATCTCACAGCATCTGTTTTTTCATACTTTGGGATTATTTCTTTCTGTTATCCCAGTTTGTTTCAGATACATTCTTTGGGTTTTGCAGTACATTTTACATTTTTGATTCTTTACAGCATTTTTTCATTTTTGCTTGGAATTCTCACTTATCTTTCTTTCCTTGCTTCCAATTTAATTTACTGTTTATGGGTTTCTTTTTCTTAGTGATATCACTATTTCTAACACAAGCTTCTGGAATCTTGCAGATAAGTTTTTGTTTATACCAATTGGTTTTGCTGCTATTGTTACACTTGATTTTTGTTCAAGATCTTCATTAGCTCTTGTCAGATTTTTACTAGCCTTTACTCTTGAAATACTATTTATCCTAGAATAATATTTAGATTACTACTCTTGTTATTGTTTAACACTATACTTTTCGTGCTATTGCTGTTTTATAATATTTTTTATTTTACTAATTTATCTTTATTCTTTTATCTTTACCAGAGTATTTGTTTTTATACTAATACATACAGATAACTGTTCTAATTAAGGATTCTAATAATTCAATTCAATTTTCAATTCTTAGGTTTATATTAAATTTACTATATGGGTTATAACTCATTATTATTTTTAATAGTGTTCCAAACCTCATGTGAGTTTATATGAGTTTGTTTGATTTAATTTTTAGAGTTATAGTTCTAATAAATATAATACTTTTTTTTAAAAAAAAAATTACAAACAGGTATTAAATACAAGATATTTATTAAACATTAGTTTATTATCATTACATTAACAATCTTTAGTTTACAAAGTAAATAAATTAATTGTAACCTATTACAACTAATTAATTAGTATGTATTGAGACCAAGTAGATCTTTATATGTTAAAGGTATTGAATAGCTAATACCTATTCAAAACAATGAAACTATAGCTGGAGTAAATATTTTTTTTATCAATGAGATTATTAGATTTTCTAAAGTGTTTAGTATTTTTGAAAGATATTGAGACTTTATTAACTAGTATTGATAGTTTCACTAGAGATATTAGTTTTTTTCCATTTAATACCTAAGGATATTGAAGTAATGGCAGTAGCTAAATATTGTTTTCAGATTTTGTATAAAGTTTTGAAGAAATGGTTTAAGATTTCTTCTTTCTTTTGAAGAATATTAAATAGGAGAGCAAATTTGCCTAGAGCAAGTTTGAGAAAATTGGATTTATTTAGATTGATAAAAAATAATTGATTTGCTTCAATTAAGTTATTTTTGGATATGTTGGCAGTAATTATTGCTTCAAGTTTCTTTCTTTTTTTTCTTAAAGTTGGCAGGCTTTGATAACATGTAAAAATATGATTAAGATCTTTTAAATATACTTTACAACATAGACATAAGCATTATTATAAAGTTAAGGATATTTGTTATGAAGTTTTTTTTTAATGAAAAGTTAATGTGCAATAATTTTTGTTCTGAAGATGGCCAAAGATCTATAGTTGGTATTGTTAGTTGTCTTGAGTTATTTGTTAGATTTGGTAATTATATTTAGTTCAGTAAAGATTTGAATTTGTAAGTTACAGATATACTGAGAAAAATGTTGAAGAAGTTAATATAGTAATTTGTAAACTTGATCCATTGTATAATACTTGTTACATAGTTATAATTAAGGAATTATTAGAAGCTGATTCTTGTTAAAGATCCAGATAAGAGTGACTTGTTTGATGTTAAGTTTGTTATTAGTTATTTTTATAAGATAACTATAAGGCTGTTTGACTTATCAGTTGATATAATCAGATAGTTCAGTATTAAGTTTGTAAGCTGAATAACATGTTATTGTCAAGTACAATAAATTTTTTGAAAGTAGTGAAATTAGAATAGGCCAAGAAAGGATTAAGGGATTAGCTTTAAATTTGTAAGTAATATAATTTGAAGGATTAGAAATGGAAATATAGTTCTCATTTGTGAAGTATATATTGTAATTGATAGGTTATAAGAAGTATAGTTAAGAATAAATAGGTATAGCCACTGCTTGATTGATAATGGAGGTAAGGCTAGCTATTAACTTTTATAAATTATTAAGAATAAAATAATTGTTGTTTTTTTATTGACCAAATAAATTTGAGTTAGTTAGTATTGATTATTTTAAGGCAAGGTTGGTTAATACAATCACATTTGTTGAGTTGCATTATATTAATAATTATGAAATATGAGCCTGTAACTGTTTGTTGGAAAATTGCATTGAGTCTGGTTTTGATGAGATTAATAGTATTAAAGCTGTTTAAGTATGTTCAGAATTGAGACTTGCAATTAGATATAGACAAAGTATTTTTACTAGTTGTATTGCTTAATTGAGATATATTTTTGAACCAGAAAGGTATAAGATTGAATAAAATAAATCTCCAATGTATATATGGTTTTTTTAAAAAAAGTTTTTTATAAGAGTTAAAGATATAGATATTTTGTACTGTTTTAAGATTGAAATAATATAATATAAGAGTGGTTTCCCTATTAACCTTGATAAGGAGTTTGATAGATTGTTGGTAATTGGAAATTTCAAATAGATAGGAAGAAAAACAAATATTTATGTTGTATTTTTTTTGCCAAACAAGCTATAGATATTAGTCAAGTTTTTTTGAAATAAGAGGAATCACATATGAAATATAATCAGATAGCATATATTGCTTATATAAAATTTATTTTTTTTTATATGAAGAAAAGTTTTGAGATTTGTGAGTTTGATAATAAGTAGTTTAATAACAATAAAATCCTTTCTGTTTTCAAGTTTGATAATATTAAGTCTTGTCTGAGAGAAGAGAATTTTATTTGAAATTGTTTATTTAACATTCAGTTTGCTTTTAATTACCTTGTTTATTTTAGTTTGAAGGTAATTGAAATTAGTTTCTGTTAGATTTGTTGTTTGAATTGTATAGTCTAATTGTATTGGAATAATCCAGTGAAATGTTAGTCTTGTAATAAGTTCATTTCAATCTTTTTGATTTGAGACAGCATTAATGAAATTGTATACTTTTTCCTTGAATTTAATTTTGATTAAAATTGATACCGATTTCTTAAAGAGGTAAACGCCTAGATATCAAATTGCTTTATAACAAGATTTAGTCTTAATTGATTTGTTCTTGACATATAAAATTTGGTTGTAATGTGAACTTCTTATACTGAGATTTGTAATAAAATCAGTTTTCCTCTTATTGCATCTAATAGAGTTCAGCTTGAAAAAAAAACTGAAAATATTTGTGACATCTTGAAAAAAGCTAAGAGAGCTACTAAGTAGGGTAACATTATTTATATAAGCAAGTAATTTTGAGTTTATGATATAAGACTAGTAATTTGAATGACTATTGAATTATAAAAAATGATCCATAAAAGTGGAGTTAAAGTTTTATCTTAATCAATTCTATTGCTAGTATTAAGGGAATTAAATTAGTTAACTTTTAGTATGAGATTGTAACAAATCTATAGAACGTCCGACTGAAATCCCAATTTTCTCCCAAAAGTCAGAAGACAACCTCTCAAACGCTTTTAAGAAACTATAAGTATTTTGAGTAGAGGAACATCTTTTATTAAGGGCCGAAAAGATATTGTCAACACCGATTTCTCAATAATTAAGGATTTACACTTCCGGCCGAAGAATACTAATAGATGGAATTAAACACACATCGGAAGTCACATGACCACTGCAGA
>CAJVPV010004045.1:0-10476 GCA_910591835.1 Acaulospora morrowiae | reverse complement strand
ATAATAAGTACTTTATCCCACCTTCGCTCAACTCAAAATTTTTCGAAGATGAGTGGTGTTGGGTACATAGGATCCAAAATCAGTTTGATATCGCGGAGTGATATAAGATATGTGGGAATCCTGCACAGTATCAACTCTGCCGACTCGACTGTGGCGCTTGAACAAGGTTTGTGTAAAAGTCCATTTCACTTCATGTGACAGGATCGTAATTTGGTTTTCGCCTTAGAAGCTTTTAAAGCTTGTGAAAGAACACCTCATATATATGTACCATCATTTACCCGGGCAATTTTTAATGAAATGGTTTATTATGGATCTTTGCACAAATATTGCATAATATATGACCGCTTTATTTTAACAAAATTTACACAAAATGTCTTGATATTTTTTTCTTTTTTTTGTGTGTAATTTCCGTAGTTCGTTCATTCGGAACCGAAGGCCGTCGAGGAAATCCCGCTGAAGAAATTCCTCCCTCCGACAATGTCTTTGAATACATAGTGTTTCGTGGCTCGGATGTAAAAGATTTGCACGTATGCGAAGCCCCGGCTCAACAGCAGTCTATGGCACCTCAAGTTCCTAATGATCCTGCAATTCTTGGGGTGAGATCTTGTAATATTGGATTACAAAATATATTAATGATGCGTGTGTAATGTAGGAAAATATTATAGTTCCTGAAGACTTATGCAAAATAAGACATTCCGTTCTTAATGATGTGACGAGATTAAACTGGATATATTCATGCTGAAGCGCAAAATTCAATGTTGATAATTCCATGTTGCCTTCCTTCTGATCGTTTAGAACGAATATTCAGAAAAAACGAAAATCAACTTCTATTATCTGCATCATTGTGATCTAATGTACAAATGTTATAATTACACAGACTACTGCTCCGCGGCCGCCAAGTTTTCAAGGATTTGCGCCTCCACCGCCGTTGGGGGTACAACCTCCACCCAATTATGCCGGAGCTCCTCTGAATCCTTACTATCTTCAACAAATGCCAGCGGTCCCATTCCAACAGCAACAACAATATTGGCAGCATCAAGTTCCTCAGCAGGTATTTTCTTCACCAATAGTAAAATTTTTTGACTGAATTAGATAATAAATGCATTATTCTTATAAATTCACTTCTTAAACTCGAATGGTCTTTTCCTTTTATTTATAAATATATTTTTGAATAACCAGCATAAAAAAGTTGTGAAAAATGTTTGTCCTCTTTCTTCAGTTGTTATTTTTATTTTGATGACCGCAAAATTTTATTAAAATTACGTTTTTCCCTTGTTTCGGTAGCATAACGGTATCAACGAGAACGCTGCCAAAGAAGCTGAACAACCCAAGTCACAACAACAGGTCTGCAATTTTGGCAGCAAAATTTACACTTAATTAACCTATCCCACCATGGTCCATGTTTCACACCAATTCCTATTGAATACAGAAAGAGCATAGTGCACCAGACAAGGCTGAAGACCACAAAACGGACAAGCAAGGCTCAATGAACAAAAGTTACGCCAAGACAGGAGGAACTGGCTCCAAGGTCACTGCACCATCAACAAGCGCTAGAAATGATACGGTCGTAGAAACAACGAAAACGGCCGCGGAAGTAGAAAACTTGACTAAGAGAGTCAGTGAGTTAAGCGTAAACCAAAAGGAGATTAACGGGGAGAGACAAGGTACGAGTCATAAGATTAATTAACTCTAACTTACTCGATCAGTTACATTTGATAACGTAAATTGCCTAATCTTCTTTATTTCTTATGGACAAATTAGCTTCAAGCAATAATCGTTCTACCGTCAGTAGTAATCGGCTTCCTGGGATGGGTGGCCACTTGGTTCAGTCGGGCCGTAGAGGTCGTGGAAGTCGAAGAAGTTATAGTCAAAGTTACGACCGAAGCAGAATTACTGTTCCTCAGTCAGATTTCGATTTCGAATCGTCGAATGCGAAGTTTAATAAAGATGAACTCGTCAAGGAAGTCGTGAAGAAAATAGTTCCTAATCATGAAGTTAAAGAAGAAAATGAAGTAGAAGGCATTGCGCTTGGTCCGGAGGAAGAAGAAGAAGACATTTTGATACCTCCCTCTGAGACTTATTATAATAAAGCTAAATCATTCTTTGACAACATTTCCTGTGAGACTAAAGAACGATTAGAACAACAGGGACCTGATGGCCGGTGAGTTGAGGTTTATTCATATTTTCATTTAAACGAATGATTTTGATGATCATACTTACTTTTTAATGTAGCCGCGTGTTGTCTGTCGCTGAACGAAGGCAAAAACAGTCTGAAGAAAGGCGCCTTAACCTCGAAACATTTGGACAAGTTTCCATCGATGGTGGAAGGTATCGTGGAGGTGGTCGTCGTGGCTATAGAGGTAGTAGAGGAGGGTATCGTGGTGGTCGTGGTAATAATGGTTATCGCGGAGGATACTCCAATAACTATCGGGGGAATAACTATAGGGTATGAACATTTCTGTTCTCCTCCCTTCTTTTAGAACGCAATGTTATTTAATTAACTTGTTTTCTAATAGACGGTGCAGCAACAATCATCATGAACTTAAAAGGAGATGCACAAAACGTGTACAGTTAAGGTTTTTTAGGCGTAATTACCGTTTAATTGCTTATCTGAAGATTTCTATTGTTGTCTTGTTTATTTTTCACCTTCGTTCTACCGAATCACTTACGGAAATTCATAATACCTAATCCGAAATTTGTATAAAGAAAATGCACGGATTCATAATATATTTATACACAAAAATGAAAGTAGTCAGAAAAAAAAAAAAGAAATTCGCGAAAAACTAAAGAAATATTTATACCACAGAAAAAAATTTTTTTGGTTAGTACATATAAGAAGGAAAGAAGTTTAAAGATAAATGAAGTGTATTTATAGTCAAGCAGATGAAATTTATCATGCATAATTATTTCCTTTGTATTTGAATTGTTCTTTCCCAAACCTATGTACATCATATCTCTTCTAAAAGAAAAAAATTTGATCTAATGTTTTGAAACAATAGTTTTTCTTTGCGGATCATTTTATAAATATATAAACTATATAGATATGTTCATTATACTCGTAGTATTTCTGCGATGTTGATTTATTAAAGAATTCGGTGAATGGCTAAAGTTTCATACATTTTTCTATTTAAATAACTATTATTATAAGGCATAGAAGGTTGCCTCATATTACTGGGTAAATAGATGTTCTCCACTAATTAACCAACCCATGTATCCCATGCCTGTCAATATAGTATTCACCAAAACGTCTCTGAGCATGTGGGGCCATTAACAATGCAATTGTTCTCGGATCATTATCACCAGCACTACCATCCTCTTCCGTCAAAATTCTCTTCGGTCTAGAAAGCATGATCCTTATATTTATAATGTTGGACCATGTCAATCCCAATGCAGGAATCTTTGTTCCATTTCCAATTAGCAATTGTCTTTGGTAACAGTTATACTCATAATGCGCATCGTCATCACATTCTTCAAAGTCTTCGATAGCGAAATTATCGGAAACCTGGTTCACACATACAATGGGTGCATTAAATCTATCACTTATTTCCTTTAGTTGAATACCCAGTTGACAGATTTCTGAAGCCCGCTGACGGAAATTCGGAAATTCGGAAGTTTCGAAAGTGCGGAAATTTGCCGTCACGGAATCAATGATTACTAGTCGTATATTGTTGCGAGAGAGGAGAACGGGTAATTGGTGACGAAGAACATTTCTCTGTGTCTCTAGATCAGGAACGGTCACGCAATGAACGTTTTTTGCCAAATCAATGTCTCTTAAACTGCTGTACTTTTGTTGAAACGATGAAACCATCTGGTAATAACGCTTCAAGTGAAAGTTGCCTTCGGTGGAGATATACACTGCTCCTACATAAATTTCACGTAGCTGGTAAGTGATAGAGAATTGATGGCGACTTAAGATAGTCTTACAAACCCCCATTCAGCCCGCCCAATTCCTCTGGTAATTGAACTGTCAAGCAAAGTTGTAGGCACAGCTGTGTTTTTCCTACTGAGCTTTATATAAATATGTAAATCCCAAAGTAGTTATCAACATGAGTTTTACAATGGAAATATTTGTTTTCCCGATAATTACCTCTCGCCCACGATTTCCGTAATTGCCCTTGACAAGATGCCTCCGCCGATTATTTTGTCGATTTGGTTGTCACCCGTGCTTAGCATGCGGTGCGTACCCTCCTTCAATAGCATCAACGCATTCTTAGGCGGATAAGAAATCAAACGAGACATCTTTATTTCCTGCATAATGGTATTCACAAGTTCAGACACCTCTTTTCCAGATAGTTTCAACCTTTTAGCGAGATCATTCTTGTTGTGATGTAATATATCGGCCACGGTTTCAAAGTTTGCTATTATAAAATCCAGCGTGTTGTCGAGTGAAAATAAAAAAAATTTTTTTATATATCAGACTGCATAAATTTCCGCATAGAAAACATCTTACAACATCTTAAAGCTTCAGCAATTTTGGGGCGAAATAACATGCTATGAAGTTTTTCCATAATAATTTTCAATACCTATCTCTTAAAACGCGTAAAAGTCAGAATTCTGCTCTTATATATTATTAATTTGAAGAGCGGTGAAATTTTAATAAATACCCGATCCGATCATCAAATTTGACGTAAGACGTGAATGCACAAGCATATTGATTGGGATCACACCGAAAATGACTCCAAGAAGAGCCACCAACTATACTCCCCAGGCGCCGATAACACATATTCAAAGTCTTCAACAATGTGTGCATCGGCTGCAGGACAGTTCTTCTTTGGTAATAATACTCGTTTTCATCAAAATTTTATTCATATTGATAACGTGCCCTTAGTGTTAATTCTCCCTACTTTTAGCTTAAAGCCTCTGTGAAGAAACTCGAAGGTAGTACAAGAAATTTCTCCCGCTTGAGAAAATTAATCGCATGCCAACGGGTAATTCGTTTGTTTCTCTCAACTTTGTCTTTCTGGAGAACTTGTGAAATACTTAATTTTCCTGTTGTAAGGTGTTTGAACTAGTCACGGAACCCGAGATCCGTGAGGCCCAAAGATCGGTAGCAGTTCAACTCGAACCACGCGTTAGACATCTATTACATAAAGCAGAAGAATTATTGGCTGAGATCGAGCAACGTGAAAATGTTCTCCAAGAGGAGGTGTGTGAATGACAAATTTTAGAAGCATTTCGTTTTGACCTATTTAAATGTGCATTTTTGTCCAGACCAACATGCGGGAATTGGAGTTAGACAAAGAGTTGAAAAAATCACAGGCCTCTATACAAAAACCAGGTAGCAAAACAGATCATTCTGGTACATCGGCAAAACAATCTGCATCTCGACAACGAAAGGCGCCTCACAATGGCGAATGTGCCAAAAAACTAAAGGAAGTCAAAAAAAAGATGGAGCGAATGGCAAAATCCGTCAAGGAATTGGAGGATGATTATAAACATAAGGCAAGCTTCGATTTCTGCATCATTTACGGAACATTTACACTTCCGCAAATAAAAACTGAACTGAATTCCTGTAGATGGAAGAACTTCAACTTCAAAAGCAGCGAATCGTTGCAGAGCGAAAACCTTCGGCAATAAAGACACCAAAAAAAACCAAAACAAAGGTATCAAGTGTTTGCATCCAGTGATAGTTCACCAGTTGGTTATAAAAGTTAATTCTAGCGGAATCCTAAAGCCTAGAGACAACGACGTTCTAGAAAATATCGAGGAACAAATTAAAGAACTAGATACGATAATCGGTGAAAAAAGAGAAATTCTGGACGAACGACAAAATGCAATTATGGAAGTCTCCCGTGACAATGAAATCGAGACAGACGAAGGTAGTGATATTGTCATCTGCACAAATTGACGAACACACTAGTTGACATACACTTCTTACTTTTGCTTGAAAGATTTCAAATGGAAGCAAATTCAAGCTCAATACGAATTTTTTAAGCGAGCAGAACAACAAATTGAATCAGGGCTCAATTGGCCAAGTAATGTTTAATTATTGCTGGTATCTTTCGGTCAGTTCATTTTGAATTCAAACATCTCGAAAATCAACAGATGACGCGGCCACCGAGTTTGAAATCTTATGTAACTCATATTTACGGTCATTGGAAAATATCAAATTAGAGGTAAAAAATTCAATCAATGGCACTAAATAATCGAACGTAACATTTATCATTAACATTTTGTGAAGACCCAAAAAAGTATTGCGAGTCGACAAGAACAACGAAACAAGACTATCGAGAATATGAAAAAGTTGTGCAAATTATTATATCCAAGCGACAACATTGGCGTGACGATCGCCAGGCTCGTAGAAATTCTGTTGCAATCAAAACAAAAGGAGATATTTGTCAAAGAACTGAGAGTGGTAAGAATCCAAAAAATCAGGTTATTTAAAAAGAAAAAAAAGTTGATCACTCATTTTAATGCCATCTCATATTTTAACAAGGAATTTCCGCCTGAACAAAAAAGACTGCATCATCTTCAAACCGCAATAGCTACACTCAACCAATTTGAAATAACAGAGACAGTGTTAGAGGAGGCTAACGGATTAGATAAAGAGGAACAGATGATTCTTAAACTCAAGGTCGACGTTGATTATTAAAAAAAATTACTGAGTCAATTATAATAATTGAATTGGCTTCCGTTCGATTTATGATTATCCGAATTTAATTGAATGGATGCGTCAATCATGTTCTGCGATCGTTTGCATACTTACTGTATTCAGAATTGATTCCAAATGAAATAATTCCTTAATCTAATTTCTAAAATGTACACCAAGGTCTTACGAACTAAACTACAAGTTTCCTTTACAATTCTAAGATAATCTACTTGTTCCTCCCAGTGCAATCTTTGAAACAACTTCTTGACCCTTATGTTAACAGATTGTTAAATACAAGGTGTATCGCTTCTCTCTACATATTTATTATCGGTGATCTCAATTAGTGAAGTATCTCTTAAATTAAAATGTATAAAGCTTGGATCAAAACAATAAATGAGAAATGGCAAAGGTTGTATCAATACAAAAGGAACATTAAAATTTAAGAAACTAGTTATTACAATGGCATGAATTAAACTTGGCAAAATCAATAAGTAAAAAAGTTTCATAAGCTGAAGCACTCGATACTCGGTTTCAAGGAGGAAACTAAATAAAATAAAAAAATTACAAGAAATGAATAATCGCTACATTACAGGTAGCTAATAAAAGAAAAATAGAAAGAAGGAAAATCCACAACTTAATAAGAAACGGGAATGGGCTTTTAAAATTTTGCCGATCATCCATATTATACGCAATTTTTTTTACCTACTATTGACCAAACCTTGAAATATGAGTTTTGGAATTATTTACTACACGTTCGTCCTCCTCTTCGCCGGTTTAACATATGCTAGCTTTGAGGGCAGGCTACCTAAGATACATAGACTGCAGCACTTGACAGTCTTTGGCTTTTCCTTGATTTCAGAATGGCCATTACCTGTCATAGGGCTTAAGATTGCACTCATTATTTTCGCCTCAATGCTCGGAGTATTCAGTGAGTTATTTATAATTATCATTTGTTGATTCTTTTTTTTTTTTCAAAAGAAAAAAACGTTCAGTCTCTCATTACGAAAATATTCTTTACCCTTAAATTTTTAGAGGGTATCGTTCCCCAAATATTTTACATAATTGACCTTCTTACCATGATTGGGTATGTAAAGAAGAAATTATCACCCCTTGAGCTCATCGATCAACCTAATTGTGTTCAATCAGACTTGTAGTTATTTTTGTTGATGCCTATGAAGCAAGACGCGCTATTGAGCAAGCGATTCAATTGTATTCAGGAAGTAAAGAACTGCCAACATTCAAGAGGTAACAAAATTTCAGAATAAAGATCTTATGCTTGACGCGATAATTCATATTTTCTCTTTTCAACACGAATTTTCAGTGAGACATTCTGGCAACGCATGGTCAACCCCCGTTTTATTCCACAGGATGTAGTTTATTATTCTAACAGTGAGTAATAACATAATTATGTTTCCTTCGAATTTATCATCAATCAATTGTTGATCTATTATTTCTTTAGTAAGTTATGCTACTCATGAAGAAGCAAATAGTGCCAACAAAGTTGCTTTTGAACAGGTCAACTTCATGTCATTAGATGTATACGCTCGCAAACAGCCATCTGATGTAAAGCCCGTACTGGTAATACATCTACTTAAGATCAACGGTTTTAGATCAAGTTTAATTTACTAAATTTCCCTTTTTTTTGAAGTTGTTCATCCATGGTGGTGAATGGATTAGAGGAGATAAAGGTGCTCCATATCCTCTGATACGTCACATGGCTGAAAGCGGTTGGGTATGAGAGTTTTTTTATTCAAACAAACGCTTACGATACCGGCAATCATAAACATTACGTGAACTCTTCAGGTTGTGGTATCTACGAATTACAGACTTGCACCTACCTCCAAATATCCTAATCAATTGATCGACGTAAAGAGAGCGTTGCGATGGATAAAAACTCACATTGCCGCATTCGGTGGTGATCCACAATTTATTGCCGTGGCCGGTAAATTATCTTCGTTTTTTTTTTCTTTTTCTTTTTCTTATTCTTATCGAAATGGATCAGAATTTCATAATCAATATATTTCACATGCTTTATAAGGGGATGATGCTGGTGGACAAATTGCTGCTGCGATGGCTTTCACACAAAATGATCCGAAATACCAACCCAATTTCGAGAAAACTGACACTTCGGTAAAAGCGTGTGTTTTAATCAACGCTATTACAGATCTCCTGGACGAGAATAAATTTTGGGACATGAATATCGGCGAGGATTTTTGTCAGAATGTCGCCGGATTGAAAGTAAAGGATGAATCATTCTTGAAAGAGCATTCACCGTTACACCTTATTAAAAAGGATTCGGTTCCGTTTTTGGTATTCCAGTAAGTTTTTCGACGATAGTAATTCTTCGACAATTATCATAATCCTTTAATTATTTATAATATTCTGTCATTCACCAGCGGAGATCGAGACACTTTCGTTCCATTTAAAGCATCCGGTCACTTTGTTGAAGAATTTAAGAAAGGTAATTTATTTACGAGCCCTCAAAATCAACACACTGTATATTGAATTTTACATTTTTATCGTTATTTCTAATTTTAGTGTCTAAATCCGAAATCCAGTTTATTCCTATTCCGGTAGTATTTTTGCATTTATTCACTGACTAAATAAAGATATGCCTAGCATGGATTTCATTATAACTATTATCATTAACCACGAACTACACGTTATTTTATTGATAAATTCTTAGGGTGGTCATCATGTGTATCATCTTTTTTCATCTCCTCGGTCACATTATCAAGCAATCGGCGTCGAAGAATGGCTGAATCATATCCGCCATGATATGATGGCGGACAATGACAAAAGTGCCGAGTGACCTAAAAAGTGATCTTAATTCAATATCAAAATACAGTGACCAGCGGGCCAAAAGTTACTTGTAAAATACAAAAATGGCTCGGTCATTGTTCATCACCATGAATATAGACTTTACCTTCTTTTTACACTTTTCTTAAAACATTACTTTAATCCGGCTAACTAATTAACTAATTATCAGAAATTTTTTGCAAGTAAATTTAGGTGCTTTGTTTTTATCTTTTCATACGCATTATAAAGTAACCAAAAAATAAAGCATGAAACATTGGAATTAAATTAAAAAAAACGATAGATCGTTTTTGTGTAAAGAAGGGTTCATTTACAGTACATAACATAGCTTATATATTTTTAGTAATATAAAAAGTTTGTTTTTGTTATACTGTACTTACAATTTCAAAAATCATGTATACTACACAAACAGTCACCACGGAAAGTGATGCTTGATTTATAAAATAAAAATTTTTTACCAACAAAATTTTGATTTTTAAAATTTTCTAAATTGGGTTTTAAAAGGTTGTATTTTAATAAAAAAATTAAAATGGAATCATCCATAGTTTATATTAAACAATTGTTCTATATTGGCAATAAAATAAAGATATCTTGCATACGTCATATTCAATAATCCTTAACTATAACCAAATTTAGTTAGGCTATAAAAGATAGAATCTCTGGTCTTTCTGATAATTACAAGTTAAAAACAGATTGAAGTAGAAAAGGTTACATGAAAAAAAGCTTTTGATCTAACTTTTATAAAAGTTCATATTCTTTCTAGTATAACAGACTCCATAGTATAAAAAATGTCTTATCCTGAGGTTATTCCAATCTGGTACTTGCTTAAAAGAAGAAAATCCAAAGCCATAAGTAGTAACAATAAGTGATTAAATTTTTTTAAAATTTTAAATAAAAAGTATTGAAATATTTGATGTTTTAATTATAATTATCTTTGCAAGATAGTACAACACTTCTTTTATACAAATACAGTGCTTTACCAAAATATTGTGGATACTTTTTAAATTTTTATTATTTGAAATTGGCCAAGTAAATGTAACACAAAATTTTTATCACATGTTCAGAAAGTC